>CM070641.1:18625743-18778888 GCA_036346575.1 Dendrocalamus sinicus
CACAATTGCTCAGAAGGTCATTGATCTTAAAGGACTAGATGCTCTGCAGGACGAGGTGGTGATGACTCTATATCATCTTGAAATGTATTTCCCTCCTTCGTTTTTCGATATCATGGTCCATCTCATTGTTCACGTTGTGTGGGAGATAAAAATGTGCGGGCCCGTATTCCTATATAGCATGTACCCATTTGAGAGGTTCATGGGAATTCTCAAGTCCTACGTACGGAATCGATCTCGGCCAGAGGGCAGCATCGTCGAAGGTTATGCAAGCGAAGAGGTCATTGAGTTTTGTGTTGATTATATGGCTCAGACTCAACCGATAGGTGTGCCTCAATCTCGTCATGAGGGGAGGCTGAAGGGTATCAGAACTATCGGAAGAAAAGCAATCACTGCAGATATTGACACGTATACTCAAGCCCGTTTCACGGTCTTACAACACATGACTGAAGTGGCGCCTTATGTCGACCAGCACAAGGATGTACTTCGGCAACAGAATCCGGGTGGCGGATGTTTGGATCATGAGGCAACACAACAGTCGGTTCAACCAATGGTTGAAGAAGCAAATTGCTAGGAGCTTGCCAAGTGAGACGCTGACATGGTTGGCCAAAGGGCCAGCATTTACAGTTGTGACATGGCAAGGATATGACATAAATGGATACACATTCTATACACAGTCTCAGGATGTAAAGAGCACTAACTGAACAGCGGTGTCCACATAGATGCGTTCGATGATCGATGGGTCGAGAAACTCATACTATGGGTTCATAGAAGAGATTTGGGAGCTCGACTACGTGGTTTTCAAAATCCCCTTATTTCGCTGCCATTGGGTGCATCTCCCACAGGTGAAGGTTGACAAGTATGATGTCACTACCGTGGACCTCCAACGTGTCGGGTACAAAGACGAACCATTCGTACTCGCCAACCAAGTTGTTCAAGTTTTCTATGTAACCGACCCAGCAAATAAGAAATGCTCTGTAGTTCTTCATGGAAAAAGGAGAATTGTCGGAGTAGAGAATGTAGTGGACGAGGAAGAATACAACCAATTTGACGAGTTACCTCCTTTTGGAAATGGCATAAGGGTCGACGACGAACAACGTGATGAAACTAGTTATGTACGTATTGATCATCATGAAGGGCTCATTTTTAAAGGAAATAAGCAAGTAGAATGATTTATGTATACAACAATGCATGTGTGTGATGTACATGTGAATTGGCATTTATGTATACAACAATGCATGTGTGATGTATTTGTGAATTTGCATTTATGTATATGTGAAAATATGTGAAGAAATACACTATCTGAATGCAGCTGGTTGGTGTTGTATATGAATGCAGCTGGTTGGTGTTTGTCTTAATAGCTACAGTCAGGGGCAAAGGCTTATCACAGACGGTTCTAAAGGTAGAACCGTCTGTGATAGTTTATATCACAGACGATTCTACCTTTAGAACTGTCTGTGATAGTATAACTATCACAGACGGTTCTAAGTGTAGAATCGTCTGTGATATATTATCACAGACGGTTCAAATTGTAGAACCGTCTGTAATAAGCCTCCCTATATATACCCTCTGGCTAGGGTTTTCCGCGTATGCTGCAATTATAGATCTAAGTCTCGCCGCTCTCCCGATCTGTCTCCTCAGAGCTCCGTCGTCGCCGTCGCCCTCCTCCTCCCTCGGGCCCGTCGCCGCTGCCTCCTCGCTCCTCCGTCGCCACCGCCCCGAGCCGCCTCCCCGAGCCCGTCGTTGCCTCCCCGAGCCCCTCGTCGGCCGCTAGGGTTTTCGTGAGTACATGGTTTTTCCCTAAGAATTTTCTACGTCAAATCATTGTCTCCTGTTCTTTTGATCATCTACCTTTGTTGTGCATATAGTTTTAATATGTTGAATATATCACTCATACTGGCAGTGAATGTTTTTATGCTTGTTAATCAGAATTACTCAATATATGGTGTTAATAATGCACATGGTAGTGAATGTTTTAATATGTTTTTATGCTTGTTAATCAGAATCACTCATACTGGCAGTGAATGTTTTTATGCTTGTTAATCAGAATTACTCATACTGGCACTCATACTGGCAGTACATGGTTTTTATGCTTGTTTCTACTCCACAATTGCTTAATAATGCACTAGCTAGCAGTCATATATGGTTTTTTTTATATATGGTGTTATACTATCACGGTAACATATATTGTTAACTATTATTCTTATGTTCACTTCCGGGAGTCATTGTTAATTAATGTCTTGCTGACATTGAGCCTCTCTTCCTAATTAATTAATGTTATTCTTAATTAATGTTACTATATTTCCTCATTTTCCTAACATTGAGCCTCTCTTCCTCATCTTCCTCTCTTCCAAAATCCCTCTCCTAAAGTGATCGTAGATTGGATTATCATAAGCCTCCTCATTCTTGCTGAGCATCATGTTTCACTTTTTTTGCTTCCTCATCTTCCAATTCAATATGATCACTTTCTTATCTTATGGTATGGCACTTTCTTATCTTATCCTAATAGACCCACAAAATGAGCAACATGTCACCCGCGCATTCTTCAACATCATGGCCGGATGCATCCGCTCCAAAATCACAACGCCGAGGAAGAGGGCTATCGAAGAAGCCTGAGGGCCGATTTAACATCACACAGGTCGATGGATCTAGGACCCCTCTCCTTCCTCCCAAAGCAGTAAGCGCATTCCGAAGAATGGTCAGAATAGTTGCACGAGAACGAATTGAGATCGCATTCAATTCATGGAAGAGCATGCCTGAGACTCGGAAACGTAAGCTACTGACCGAAATTTTGGCATCGTTCGAGATCCCAGAAGAACACCAAGACGCCGTGCAACGACAAACCTTGCTAGCGGCATGCAAAGTATGGAAGAACTTCAAGAGCACGCTTGTCAAGAAATACGTGGATACGGATGGAACGCCTTTTTATAAATACCCATTCCTGGAACCACAATGGGAAGAGTTCAAGGCGATGAAGACAACTGAAGATTTCAAAAGTACAAGTGCGGCGCACAAGGCCCTCCAGGCAAAAAACACACACCCCCACAGACTTGGCACAGCTGGGTATGCGGGTAAAATCCCGCAGTGGAGGAAGGAGGATGAGTTGGCAGCCCTACAGGACATCGCCCCGCCATTTGCCAATATCCCGGATGACCGCGCTCGAAATTGGATTAGAGCAAGGTCATCTACAATGACATCGAGGGACGTCTCCTTTCGAAACCCTACAGACCAGCAAGTGTCCCAGCGCCTGGTAAGATATCGATCGAACTATGTAGCTTGTAATTACTCCACAACTTCGTACGAAGTGAAATGACATGTCGTGCTCTTGTAGGAAGAGCTGAGTTTTGAATCTACCCTGGGATCATTCCATGGAACAAGGGAGAATGATATGCTCTCCGCGGCCCTGGGAAACAAGGAGCACCTGGGTCGTACAAGAGGCCTTGGGCTTTACATTCCTTGGAAACATGGTTTCCAAGATGACTCCAAAATGTATCGGCGTAAGAAGAGAACCAAAGCCGAGCGTGAGGAGCGGCTACGAGAAGAGATCAAGACATCTCTTAGAGAGGAGCTAAGAGATGAGCTGGCTGATTATGTCAGAGATGAGGTGCGGAAACATACAGAAAGTCAGCAGGCCGCCGCTGCCGCTCTTGTGCTAGCTAGCCCTCACAACCGTCCGAGTAGTTGCTCGTCCAATCCGACGGAAAGCGAGGCTAGATTTCCTGTGGACGACATCCAGGTAATAATTATTATCTCTCAAATGCTTGCTCCATTGATAGGCCTATTGGAGTAGCTAATTTTGTATCATTATGTAGGAGCCTACGAAGTGCAGGCTCCAAGTGAGATATGCCTCCGTTAAACTGTTGCTTGGGCCGTGCATATCATGCAGTATCGGGCCATCGTGCACGGTCAAGCTTTAGCGCCAGGCTACGCAAAAGTTAATGTGGATGGTATACATGTCAATTTTGAGGTCGTCCCGCTACCGAAGCCCCTCAACGACGAGATCGTGACTCTAGGGCAGGCCATTGGAACATTCATCCAGTGGCCCAAAAGCGACATCTCCCTGGAGGCTTCTTCACCGGTGGCGGGACCAAAAGGGCAGTGCAAACCAGAGCTAAATGCACTGGTGCTATCTCCACAAGGGCAGTGCGAACCAGAGCTACCTGCATTGGTGCTATCTCCACGGGTGCTATTCTCGCCAAAGCAACTTGCACAGGTGCTACCATTACAGTCGACTACCATAAAGTCGACCTACAGTCGAGGCGGTGCCAAGGGCAAATCAAAGACGAAGGATGATGATGATATCATGTACCTGCCATTGGTCCGCAAATTTGTGCTAGGCGAGCCGATGATAATCCCGGAAGAGCACCTCATAACCCTAGGACTTGGTTGCCAAACATTACACGCTTGGTATATGCAATAGTCCAATAAGCCAGGGGCAGAACGGCGCTTAGGTATCACTATCAACTTTAGTCGGGATCATTTTCCAGCACGAATTTCAGGAATGTATCTTCGCGGTGACCTTTGACAATATATTTGGTCTTTTCACGCTCAACGCTCTCGACGTCTCACTTGTTTGATGCTGGACGCTGTAAGTCTGTACAATCACAGTCTCTATTCATATAATACCGATATATGTCACAATTTGTTACTTTTCTGTGTATATATATAGATTCATGCTGACCCAAGCTAGATCAATGAAATCACCAATTGGTTTCCTAGACCCACTCTTGGTCGCCTTTGATACCATCAACGAGAATGCATCCTTCATCGAGAGCTATATTACACAACACTACTGGCTCACCGCGATAAGGAATTTGTTCTTGTGCCATACAATGAGCACTTCCATTGGATTTTAATTGTAATTATACCAAAATGGAACAAGGCTATATACCTTGATTCTCTAAGTAAGAACAAATCCAAGTACACAGCTATCACCCAAATACTCGATAGGTAAGTACATTTTCTTCATACATAACTACATTGTACTCTTTCTTTCCTTCCGAATGACTAATCTAACTTTTTTGAATAACGAAGGTCGTTCGCCACATACGTTGCACAAACATGTGGCTTGACGACAGGGGCCAAGCCCTTGAAACATGTTCACAATTTTCGGGTATTCGCTAGCTACACATTAATTAATCCTATACAACACTTAGTAGTAATGTCTCTTGATTTACCACATTCTATTTTTTGCAGTGCCTCCAGCAGCAGCCGGGCAACACGTGTGGATTCTACGTTTGCCACCATATGAGACTACTCCTCGATTCCTCCAAGATCACCAATTCTAAGGTTTGTCAATCTTCCCACATTTTATTTCATACTTGTCAGGTTATATATGTACGTGCATTGATATTCCTATCGACAGGCTGCATCCATCTCTACAACTGCATTGAAACAACCGGACTTTGCAAAAATTCGAGAAGAGTGTGCTTGGTTTTTGTGGTCTAAAGTCATAAGATCAGATGGAGAGTTCCACTGTGCACAATGATTTTTTATTGCTCTTATCACTCCGGAATCGAGGTCTCGTGAAAGAAACGGATCCATAATCAACGAACTTGTCAGCTGCGCAAGCAATACTTGAATGGCAATCATGTACCATCCAAGTATAGCTTGTGTAGCCTGACAAGTTCGTTGATTATAGATCTGTTCCTTTCGCGAGACCTTGATTCCGGAATGATAGAGCAATAAAAAATGCAATGTTACCATCTAAATGCAAATGCAACGTAGATCTTTTGTAATTGTGTATTTGTTAATGGATATTTTATTTCATTTCAATTAATTGATTTGCGAAATGGATGCTTTATGTTTGTGAAATGAAATGCGATGTGAATAGGATGTTTTATGTTTGTGAAATGAATTGAGATGTGAATTGTATGTATACATGTACATGTTGATCTGCTTGCTTCAGAGGGCATGGCTAGCATTTCCTGATGCTAGCCAATAAATAGGAATAGATTTAGGGGTAGAAAAGAATATCACAGACGGTTTGTAACTAAAAACCGTCTGTGATATCTGACAATTACAGACGGTTTTTAACTAAAAACCATCCGTGATATTTATATATCATGGACGGTTTTTAGTTAAAAACTGTCTGTGATTGTCAGATATCACAGACGGTTTTTAGTTACAAACCGTCTGTGATATTTACACCACAGACGGTTCAGAAAACCGTCTGTGATGACGTTTTTGAACCGTCTGTAATACGGTTTTCTGTAGTAGTGAGAGGAGAGAGAGAGGGTCACCTTGTCTTAGACCTCTTTTGCAATGAAGTTTTTTCCCAGGAACTGTAAGCGAAACTTTAATTTACAACACTATTTTGTTCAACCTTAATCAAACATATATATACCTTGATCTATATTGCAGCAAGCTTTCTCTCTCTTGTAGTAAACCTTTTGCTTGTCTCTGCTTTTTCCTTTACAGCGTTCTTCTGATGATCAAAGAACTAGCAAGAAGTGTATGTGTGTATATGCTCTATCATTTACTTTGTACAGACTCTATCGAGTCTTTAGATAAGGCACACGTGACACTTCTTGCTTCCTTCTTTCTGTTGCACACAGGAAAAATTGGCAAGGAGTATCTATTTATAGCAGTGAACAGTCGCTTGCAATAGCAGTCGTGTCCCCTGCTTTTTATGCCAATAGCCATGCATGCAAACAACCATCCTAACGTTGCATGCAAAGCTAACTGCATTCCAACTGCACTGCGCATTAATGCTCTTTTATTGCTGCATGCTATAGAGAGACACACACATGCATGCAACTGCACTCAATTGCTAGATACACACATATAAGTCCTCATGAAAGAGAGACAAGAGGAATTTAAAACCCAATAATTCTAATACTTTTAATCTAGCAATCATCACACTAGATCTTTTATAATTAGAATTAATCCAATAAATTACATGGGGCACTTTTCCATTAATTAAAACTAACAATCTCCCACTTGACCCATGTAATAACTTGATGATTCACATATAAACTTTAAGTGCACACTATCCATGAATTTATCAAGTCATATCTTTAATTGAATTTAAATTGAAAGGATTATGGCGGTCTCAAATTTTTAAGTCAATAAGATTCCTTCCATATATCACAGTCAATTTAATCCAAAAATATATATATCTTTAATTAAGGAAAACATAATCCTTCAAAATATTTCACTAAACTCCATAATGTGAAATAAAGGACAAAAACAATACTTTAATTGAATTCAAACCTGTCACAATAATATGAGCAATTATTATTTGTATAAACTTGTACAAACCTTTACAAACATATTACTATGATAACAAGGACTTCTCAATTAAGCCCATACTTTCAACATGACCATTAAATGTCTTGGGCGGTAGACCTTTAGTTAACGGATCCGCTATCATAAGATCAGTACTAATATGCTCAAAAAACACCTTCTGTTTTTGTACTTCTTCTTTAACTGACAAATACTTCAATTCCATGTGTTTTGCACCTTTCGAGTATTTGTCATTTTTGGAGAAGAATACGACTGCGGAATTGTCACAATAAATTTTTAATGGTCTCTCTATTGAGTCAATAATATGGAGACCTGTTATCAAATTCAGTAACCATAATGCTTGAATAGTGGCTTCGAAACAAGCCACAAACTCAGCCTCCATAGTGGAAGTAGCAATAATTGACTGCTTCCCACTCTTCCAAGAGACTGCTCCTCCAGCCAACATAAAAATATAGCCAAATGTAGATTTTCTTGAGTCTACACATCCAGCATAGTCTGAATCTGAATAACCAATCACTTTAAGGTTATTTGATTTTCTGTAAGTGAGCATGTAATCCTTGGTGCCTTGTAAATATCGAAGAACTTTCTTCGTAGCTTTCCAATGATCCATCCCAGGATTACTTTGATATCGACCCAGCATACCAACAGCAAAGCTAATATCTGGTCAAGTACATGTTGAAGCATACATTAAACTCCCAACTACCGAAGCATATGGAATAGATTCCATTTCTTTTCGTTCCAAATCATTTTTCGGACATTACAAATTGCTAAACTTGTCCCCTTTCTGAATTGGAACTATGCCGGCGGAGCATTTATCCATTCTAAACCTCTCCAAAACTTTATTGATATATCCTTTCTGAGACAATCCTAACAATCCTTGTTTTCTATCACGGAATATTTCTATTCCAGTAACAAAGGATGCCTCGCCCATATCTTTCATTTCGAAATTCATAGAGAGGAATTTATTTACATCATGTAACAATGATCTATCATTAGTGGCTAACAAAATAACATCAACATATAGGACTAACATAATAAACTTGCTCCCACTAACTTTAAGATATATACATCGATCAACAGAATTTTCTGTAAATCCGTACGATGTAACGGTATTGTTAAACTTAATATACCATTGGTGGGATGCTTGTTTAAGCCCGTATATTGACTTCTTCAATTTACACACTAAGTTTCCCTTTCCCTGGACTTCAAAACCTTCTGGTTGATCCATATAAACTTCCTCTTCAAGATCGCCATTCAAAAATGCGGTCTTTACATCCATTTGATGAAGTTCTAAATCATAGTGTGCAACTAAAGCCATAATAATTCTTAAAGAGTCTTTCTTAGAAACCAGAGAGAAAGTCTCTTTATAATCAATGCCATCTTTCTGAGTATAACCTTTAGCAACAAGTCTAGCTTTGTACCTTTCAATATTGCCTTTTGAGTTGCATTTGGTCTTAAAGACCCATTTACAACCAACTTGCTTTGATCCTTTAGGCAACTCAACCAAATCCCAGACATTGTTGTCATCCATTGATTTTAACTCATCTTTCATAGCATTAAACCATTTTTCTGAATTATTACTTTTCTTGGCTTCTATAAATGAGATCGGATCTTCATCTATACTTAAGTCACATTCATGATCTAAAGAGTATACCACATAATCATCCAAAATAGTAGGTCTTTTCTATCTTACAGACCTTCTTAGTGCTATTTCTTGTGGTATATCTTTTTCCTTCATGACTTGTATGTTATCCATTGACTTTTCACCAACTAAATCTTCTCTTTCCGAGTTGTTAGGTAATTTTAAAACAACATCTGGAGGAGAAATATTAGTTGAAGAAGTTTCTGTTGAATCTCATTAACTGTTCTTTGAGATTCATTACTCCCACTGATTTGATCATTCTCGATGAATCGAGCATTTCCAAACTCAACTATTCTTGTACTATGGTTAGGACAATAAAATCTACATCCTTTAGATTTTTCAGGATAACCGATGAAATAACCGCTAATGGTTTTTTTTGCATCAAGTTTCTTTTCATGTGGATTATATATCCTTACTTCTGCTGGACAACCCCAAACATGAAGATGTCTTAAACTAGGTGTTAGTGATATGCCCTAGAGGCAATCATGGAGATGATTGTATCACTTCTATGTTTATAGATGCTTGAATAAATTGTTATTTTGTCCCTTGAATAAACATCTTTCATATTGATCAACAAGTATGTGACTTGTTCGTGAAGCTCTTTATTCATGTTTTGATATTATTCTAAATTATCCCTGATCTTATATCATTATGTGGGACACTTATAATTTATAGATTAGCATATGTATTGATTGATGATCATGTTTCACGGATCATGAATATGAGATATCAAATCAATAATGTGAACACATGTTAGAGAACATGATGTTGGATTGACCCATCATGAGACACTGCGAGAATTGTTATATTCTTAAGTGTTATCAGTTGGTCTCATACATGGTGTATGTAGGATCCTTAGACCTGAGATCGTCATTGTTTCCTACATGTGTAATGGTTTGCTTAGGGGTTACCAAACACTACTCCGTAACTAGGTGGTAATAAAAGTAACTTTCCGGTTTACTATGAAACATGTGGAGGAATATGAGCGATCAAGATGGAATTTGCCCCTCCTATATAACAGGAGAGATATCTCTAGGCCCCTCGATGTGGTTGTATTAAGAAAGTGCATGGCCATGCCAAATGTGATTGAGGAGTCAATCACAATTGAGTAATCCACTACAGGTTCGAGTGAAGGATCGAGCTATCATAGGATGGCACGTTTCCCGCCTTGAGTTCGATCACATGAGCACTATATAGGTTCATCCTATATGATTTTTGTGTGTGTTTGGGAGTCATTATGTCCTGCTAGGGACCGCTACTGACTTATGGGCCGGAAAGGCATTTTCGGCCCATGGCCAAATACACATGAACCTACAGGGTCACACACTTAATGGGCTGGAACGATAAGAGGTCGGATGATAGTTTCCGAGCAGGATTTGATCTCTACTCGTATCAGATATGGATCTGATTGGAGGCTATATAAGGAGAGGTGCGGGTGAGAAATGACACGGAAAACATACCGTCAAAACCTAGTCGCCACCTCTCGTATCCCCGCCGCGCTGTTGGTGCTAGCACACCGACGCGCAGTGCTCCATCCACGGGCGTGTGGACTTGATGAGAGGCGCTGTGGCTGCGGCGCTAAGCGGGACGATCACGAGGAGGAGACGATTGGGCGGAGAACGTTCAACTACTACTGCTGCATCGACGCGCACTTCGTTGAATCGGCTGCATCAACGATACTTCCGCTGCACTGCGCGTCTAGTGGTAACGATCTATGATCTCTTACTTGCATGGCTTTCTGGTTTACGCGGTAGAAAATTTTATTCTGCGATAGTGTAGCATACGCGTGTTCCTTCACTAGGTTTCCTTCATGTCCACAGTTCATAAGGAGGCTTAGGAACTGACTTACTAGGAACCCTATTTAGAATATATGCAGCAGTCTTTAATCCATACATCCACAAGGATATAGGTACATTTACATTACATATCATACTCCTAACCATATCCATGAGAGTACGATTTCTCCTTTCAGCTACACCATTTTGTTGAGGTATTCCAGGCATTGTATACTGTGCACAAATACCTCTACTTTCAAGGAACTTAGCAAATGGACCTGGACATTGTCCATTTTCATTATATTTACCATAATATTCACCACCTCTATCGGATCTCACAACTTTAACCTTTTTATCTTGTTGCCTTTCAACCTCATCAATGAATACCTTTAAGTAATCCACTACTTGAGACTTTTCATCAATGAGTAATCATCAATGAAAGTGATGAAATACTTTTCATTTCCCCAGGAAGGAACATCAAAGGACCACAGATATCAGTGTGTATTAACTCTAATGGTGCATTACTTCTTATGGCAGGATGCTTTGATATATGTGAAGTTTGCTTTCCTTTAATACATTCTACACATATGTTCCAGTCGACAAAATCCAATTGAGGTAAAATTTCATTCTTCATTAACCTCATTATTCTTTCCTTGGATATGTGACCAAGTCTTTGATGCTATAGGAAAGCAGAACATTCACTATGTGCACTACGTTTATTGCCAACTAAAAAAATCAACATTAAACAGAGATTCAGCAAATCCATTATTTAGATTAAAGCGATACAATCCTTCAGATAAAGTACCACAACCATAATAGTACTCATACTTATACAAGGAAAATGCACCACTTCCAATCTTAAACTTAAAACCTTTATTATCCAACTTTGCAACAGAAACTAAATTTCTAGCACATTCGGGAACATAAAGACACTTTTCAAGATCCAAGTGGCATCCGGAATCTAAAATTAAGCGATATGTCCCAATGCCTTCAATTTGTGCCTTCATTCTATTTCCCATATACAGGAAATTTTTACTTCTACTTATGGTTTGGATCGAAAGGAATCCTTGTAAAATGTGCGACACATGAGTAGTTGCACCAGTATCTAACCACCAGGTATTATTAGGAATTTCAATAAGATTTGATTCAAGGCATACAGAAACATAATATGTACCTTTCTTTTCTAACCAAGTCTTTCTTTTTGGGCAATCTTTCTTGAAATGTCCAGATTTCTTGCAGAAATGACACTTCATATCTTTACGGATTTGACCCTCCTTAACAGCTCCAGGAGTCTTATCCTTCTTTTTACCCTTTTTCCCTGGTTTTCCCTTACTGCAGCTAGCACCCTCATGAACCGTGAGATGGACATAATTCTCTCTAATTTTCTTTAATCTCCCTTCCTCTTGAACTAACATGGCTTTTACTTCTTGAAAGTTTCATTTATCCTTAATGGTGTTATAATTCACCTGGAACTGGCCAAAATCAGGAGGTAGCGAGTTCATAATGAATTGAACCAAAAAAGATTCATTCAAGTCCACGCCCATGGTTTTCAACTTCGCTGCAAGATTAGCCATATTTGTCACATGATCATGAATGGGTTGCGACCAATCAAATTTCTTAGTCATCAACTCACTCATGAGACTCCCCATAATGGACTTGTCCGTAATGTCCGATTGAGAGTATTCTTTAATTTTCAATGTGAACTCTTTTGCATCTTCCGTTTTGGGCATTGATGGCTTAACATTTTCAGCCATCAACATACGCATTAAATTTAAACTCAATCTGCTGGACCTTTCCCAAGTCTCTAAAAGAGACAAGTCATCATCTGTGATGTCCTCAGTGATGATTGGTTTATCCATAAGCAATGCATAATCTAAATTCATAACACCTAATTGGAAACGCACTTGCTCGGACCAATCAGCGTAATTCAGTCCATTAAACTTTACAAGCCCGCTGCTTTGAGCATACAGGTTTATAGTGGCTGCAGAAAAAAAACATGCTCAAAATAAATATTTTGACCAAATTAGATCCAGACAAAAAACTTTTAGACATGCATCTAAAACCATCTTTGGATGAATTTTAAATACAAACATTAAAACTGTCAAAAGATAAACTTTAACAGATTTTTCAAACATACTTAGATCTTTACACATGCTATCTTTGGATATACATGTTACTAAGAATGTTGATCAATCTCTTTCATGCTATTAATTATAAGCAATGATCCACCTTTGGGCGACCTCCATGCTTTATAATTAATAAGATTAATTGTACGGTCATTATAACAGCATTCAATATGACCGGACAATAGAAAAATACTCAAATAAATGTCAATAACTTTCTAGTTAGGCCACTTTAGTGGCGACTAACTTGTACTATACATTGATCATTTAATTAGTATTTCATTTCATAAGAAACAAATATAAGAATATGCTATTTCAATGTACTAGGACGAACACTATTATGTCTAGTACAAAATCCATACAAAATAGCATAAACAAACTTTCATATGATCAGCAAAGAGACCATAAAAAAATTAAGACAACAGAACAAAAACTTTCATGGTGAACAAAAGTGTTGTATCCTTGCTCTGATACCAAATGTAAGCGAAACTTTAATTTACAACACTATTTTGTTCAACCTTAATCAAGCATATACATACCTTGATCCATATTGCAGCAAGCGTTTTCTCCCTTGTAGTAAACCTTTTGCTTGTCTCTACTTTTTCCTTTACAGCGTTCTTTTGATGATCAAATAACTAGCAAGAAGTGTATGTGTGTGTATGCTCTATCATTTACTTTGTACAGACTCTGTTTGAGTCTTTAGATAAGGCACATGTGACACTACTTGCTTCCTTCTTTCTGTTGCACACAGGAAAAATTGGCAAGGAGTATCTATTTATAGCAGTGAACAGTCGCTTGCAATAGCAGTCGTGTCCCCTGCTTTTTATGCCAACAGCCATGCATGCAAACAACCATCCTGACGCTGCATGCAAAGCCAACTGCATTCCAACTGCACTGTGCATTAATGCTCGTTTATTGCTGCATGCTAGAGAGACACACACATGCATGCAACTGCACATTGCTAGATACACACATATAAGTCCTCATGAAAGAGAGACAAGAGGGATTTAAAACCCAATAATTATAATACTTTAAATCTAGCAATCATCATACTAGATCTTTTATAATTAGAATTAATCCAATAAATTACATGGGGCACTTTTCCGTTAATTAAAACTAACAGGAACTCCATTAAGAAGAATAACAGATGTCGCACTCCCAAGGACTAACTTGATCCAATTAATCAACTTTTCCCCAAAACCTTTTCCCTGTAAGATATTAAACAGAGCAATATGTTCCACTGTATCAAAAGCCTTTTCAAAGTCCAATTTTAAGACTAAGATTTCCTTGTTGGATCTTCTACAAGTATGAATGTATTCTACCGCAGTTGCATAGCAGTCTTGCATTGTTCTAGTTTTAATGAAACCAAATTGATTTTTGTGCACCAATTGAGTTATAACCATTTGCAGTCTATTTGCCAAAAGTTTTGTGATCAGCTTTAAGGGCATCTCCAATGGTTATAGCTAGCAACTAACTATAAGACTTCCACATCATCTATATAGTACACACTAAAGTTAGCATTCTAAAGAACTATCTATAAGGATAGCTATTTGATGCTTACATGCACACACAGAATTTATAGAGGCTGCCTCGTTTGGCGCTATAGACTATCTCTAGAGCTGTAGAGAGCTGCGTTCTCTTTCTTCATTTAATATCTTCCACGTAGGACAGTTGATGACATGGACTCTCTTGTAGATAGCTGCTATAGACCCATTGGAGATGCCCTAACAATCAAGTAAGCAAAGATATCGGTCTATAATTATTGATTGTCTCAGGAGAGGTCTTTTTTGGCACGAGAGTTACAAACGAGTCATTGATCGAGATTAAACTCACATTCTGTGCAAAGAACTGCTCAAAGAGCAAAAAGACATCATGTTTCAGGATATTCCAGCATTTTTAGTAAATAGACCATTCATAATTCACCATGGTCTCCACACTACAAGCTAGATACTCTGCTTAATACCATCTGGAATCAACTTATCAATGTACCGCCTGTTTTCAGTTTAGCTCCAGTTACGTCACCCTTACCTTTGATGTTCTCGACACTCAAGACTTATAACATGTAGGCTTCCACGAAGGTGCTTAAATCCATCCAGTTCTTCAACCCTATAAACATGCTTCGTACTGCCTACTGTTACATTTCTGGGCCATAGGTTTAAATGGGCTGAACACAACTAAGCCCACGGAGCAACGGAGCAACAACCTTATAAGTGGTATTGGGCCTTCTCCCCCCAAAAGACTAGTCCAATGGGTGGAGGCTCCCTCACACTTATAAGTTGTGCTTGCTCCTCTCCCACAATCTATGTGGGACTATTCTTAACAATCTCCCCTCCACATATGGATTGGACTAGTCTTTTGGGGGGAGAAGACCCAATACCACTTATAAGGTTGTTGCTTCGTGGGCTTAGTTGTGTTCAGCCCATTTAGACCTGTGGCCCATAAATGTAACAAGTGGTATCAGAGCCCAGGTGCCTAACATCTCCTCAGACCTCATGGTTGCAGAAGTGCCCAATCCATATGTGAGGAGGAGATTGTTAGGAATAGTCCCACATAGATTGTGGGAGAGGAGCAAGCATAACTTATAAGTGGGAGGGAGCCCCCACCCATGGGACTAGTCTTTTGAGAGGAGGCTCCCTCACACTTATAAGTTGTGCTTTCCCCTCTCCCACAATCCATGTGTGACTATTCCTAACACCTACAAACAGCAAACAATTGAGCTTTCTAATCTCAAATGTCTTTGAGAACATTGCACTTCTGCATGTAGTTTCTGCAGACTGATTACATACCCAGAATCATAAGATCGTGCAGACAACACAATATATCGGGCAAGCTCATTATACTGGTGCAAGATACATTAAGGAACCGAAAAAACTTGAGAGTACCTTACTTTGTTGTCTGTTATTTACAGCAGCATATTGAGTCCATGGAACAAAGTGCAGTCTAGGTTCTGAGTTTCTTCAGTAATACAAGGGAATGCATCCTTTGTACTTTCCCAATTCCCTTGAACTGCTTAAGTTTAGAACTTCAGTGCACACAGACATTGATGGACAGTCTTTGGGATTTCAGATTTGGTATTTTATGTTATGAATATATTGTATGTATATTCATGAGGCCCAAAGGGCAATATATATAGAGATACAAGGGAGATATACAAAAGGAATACAAGGCATATTAGGAAACAAATAACAGTCCTAATCTCTTTCCTATTCTATCCTTAACACCCCCCCTCAAACTCATGGTGGATCATACACACTGAGTTTGGAGAGAAAATACAAATGTTGTGCCCTAGTTTGTGACTTCGTGAAGAAGTCAGCAATCTGTAACTCTGAGGACACAAACTGAAGAGCAAGGACACCCTCCTGCACCTGAGAGCGAGTGTATGAAGCATCCACACCAACGTGCTTGGTGAGCTCATGCTTCACTGGATCACGAGCAATACTGATAGCTCCTGTACTGTCAGTCATAAGAGTGGTAGGTCCCCTCATAGGTACACCAAAATCTGCAAGTAGCCATCTCAACAAAGCAATCTCTGCTGTCACAGCTGCCATAGCTCTCAACTCAGCCTCTGCACTCGAACGGGAAACTGCAGTCTGCTTCTTTGTCTTCGGGCAATCGGGAAGAGCCAAGAAAAACACGAAGCGTAAAGAGAACGGCGATAAGAAGGATCACTAGCCCGTGTCGCATCAGTGCGCTGAAGTGGAGTGAGGTGGAGCTAGGGAAAAACAAGCGACGAGAGATAGTCCCACGCAAGTAGCGAAGAACACAAAGAAGATGATCGTAGTGAACATGAGTAGGACAAGCCATAAACCGACTCAAGATATGAGCGGCATGAGCAATATCGGGACGAGTGCTCACAAGATATACCAAAGCGCCAACAAGATGGCGATACGAGTAGGATCCTCAAGAGGATCACCATCGAGCACGGTGAAGAGAGCTCCATAGGAGTCTCGGCGAAGGCGAGTATCGATCGAACGGATCGATCAAGAAGATCCCGGACATATACATTGGGAGAGATAGTAACCCTCGGGCGTGTGAAACCTCAATCCCAAGAAAGTATGTAAGCAAGCCAAGATCGGTCATCGAAGCGCTCATCGAGATGCTTCTTCACATATGCAATGAGCGAGATCGTCACGAGAATGAGCATATCATCCACATATAGAAGAAGCGATGTCCTACCGCGAGGTGAGACATGGATAAATAGAGAAGGATCATGAGTGCGGCGGTGAAACCAACGGCGGTGATCATCGAGGTAAAGCGCGCAAACCAAGCACGAGGGCTGTTTGAGACCATAAAGAGCACAGCGAAGATGACGGACATGACCGGTGGAGCAGAATACCGGGTGGTGGTGCATGTAAACCTCCTCATGCAAGGCGCCATTAAGAAAGGCATTCTTAACATCCGGTGAGAGATAGACCACCGTGACGAAGCAACCGCAACAAGAGTGCGAGCGGTGGTCATATGAGCAACAGGAGCAAATGTCTCATCATAATCTCGACCGTACTCTGCTGAAAACCACGAGCCACAAGGCGAGCCTTGTAGCGCTCGATGGTACCATCGGACTGGTCTTAATCTTGTACACCCACTTGCACGTGATAGGGCGGCGTGCGCATGTGTCGGACAATATCCCAAGTCTCCGTGACGACGAAGTGCATCAAGCTCCTCTGCCATAGCGGCTGCCACTCGAGAATGAGAAGCGACCTCACGATAAGAACTAGGCTCGATGTGAAAGAGCATGGTGGCGAAGCAAAACCAAGGCGAGCGGAGGCCGAATGGTTGCCGGTCACGAGGGCGTAACGAGGAGCATCATAGATGAATCGGGCGTCGGTGTCGGCAAGAGACCGGAGAGGATGCGGTGAAGGGCGAGGGCGTGCAGAGTAGTGCACCCGAGAAACGAGGCGGTGGTGCCGTAGGAGTAGGAGGCGATCTGCGGGAGGCAACACGGGAGGTGAAGGTACGAAGGCGGGAAAAGGGGAAATGGGTGAGGAGTCGGGAGAGACAACCGGAGATCGTCTCGATGGTGGAAGCGATGGGAGGAGCGAATCTCGATAGAAGAAAGGTCGAGATTTGTCAAAGACAACATCTCGAGAGATCCTAATCCGTCAGTAGAAGGATCATAGCAACGATAACCCTTATGCTCGAATCGTACCCAAGAAACACACACTCGATCGACTGATTTATCGGTTTAGTGCGCTCACGAGGTGGCGGCAGGACAAAGCAGTGCGACCAAAAACACGAAGGTGATCGTCTTTGGGGGCTCTAGAGTAGAGACGCTCTATAGGACTAACATCCTTAAGAGCGATGAAGGCTGCATATTAATGAGATAGGCGTAGAAAGCGACCTCGACCAGGCGTGGTGGAACATGAGAAGCAAGAAGAAGGGTGCGGCGGTCTCAATCGGATGATGATACTTGCGTTCAGCAACCCCATTACGAGCATGGGCACGGGGCAAGAAGGCGGTAAGAGTGCCCCGCTCGTAAAGAAATTGTGCGAACGCACTAGAACAATACTCACGGCGAGAATCACGTGAAAATGTACGAATAGAGGACTCAAGCGATCACGAACCATCATGGCAAAGCTACAATAGATCGCAAGAAACCGACCACGATTAGACATAGGAAAAGCCAAGTAAAGCGGGAATAGTCATCAATGAAAATAGCATAGAATTTATGCCCGCCTTTAGAGATAATAGCGCAGTCCCCATACATCCGAATGAACTAAATCAAAGGGCGAAGACAATGACTCACTAGAATGATAAGGAAATTGTAGCCGCTGCCCGACTTATAACCTCGACAAAACATGGGCGTGTCAGCGATAACACGCCCAAGGACACCTGACGAACTAATGGCGAAAGACGAGACCCACACGGTGACCTAAGCGGTGATGCCAGCTGCGCAAAAACTCGTAGTGGTGGCGGCGGTGGCGATGGAGGTAGACGTGGCGGGAGACGTGGTAGGAGCGAGACGGAAGATGAAGACAATCGAGAATGTAGAGACCACGGCGATCCCTACGGCGCGGCCGGTCCCAAGTATCGCCCCATGCATCGATCTGAACAAAGCAGTGTGAGAGTCAAAACCAACCCTACAACCAAGGTCGTGAGTGTCCCACTAAAAGAAGTCGCATGGTTAGTTGAGGAACATGAGAAACAGTGGAGCAGAAAAATCGGTGGACAAAAGAGTGCCACGACAGCTAATGAGACAAGGTAGTACCATCGATGATCGAGCAGAGATAGGAGAGCGGGGCGCCCTGCGAAGTGAGAGATGTGGAATCTGGTGTCATGTGGAAAGAAGCACCAGAATCTAGAACCCAAGAGGTACCTGGGGGAGACGTCTGAGCTAGACTAGCAGAACCCGCTGAGCTGTGAGAGAGCTGCTGAAGAAGAGCCTGGCAAAGCTGCTGAACAGAGTCACCTCGCTGAGATCCTGATGAGCTGGTCTGTCCTCCTGTGGAGGAAGGGCCTCCCTGCCCCCCTTGGATCGTCCATCCCCACGCGCCTTATTCCGCTTTTTCCGCACCGCACAACGCTGGTAGTCATGCCCGAAGTTCTTGCAGTAGTTGCATTGAACTCCAGTTGGTGCAAAGGCAGGAGCGGCAACAGGCACCTGGGAAGGAACTGTAGTCGTAGCAGGAACCGTCGATGTAGTGGAAGAAGGAGAAACAAGCACAGTTTGAACGGACTGTGCTGCTAGCCCGAGACGAAGCTCCTCAGCCCGAAGTGTCGAAAGAGCCTCGGTGATAGTCGGTCGTGGCGAGCGACTCAGCGGTGAGCTCGGCAGCTCAAACTCGGCGAAGGCGGCGAGCGAAATCATAAAGACGAAGGCGATCATGATCCACCTTCTGAACCTTGTGGCACTCCTGGCACAGTGGAGAAGCCAGCTCATCTATCTGGCGCTAGAGACTAGCCAGAGCTCAGAAGAAGTCGTCGACGGAAGAATCTCCCTGGCGGCGTCTCAACTCACGCCGGCGAAAAGAAGCGAGCATCAACGCTCTGCGATATCGCTCACGCAAGTACTCCCGGATCCGTCGAGTAGACCGCGGACCAACAATATCGGTGAATGGAGTCATCAACGCCGACCACTAGGATGGCACGAACACGGGCCTCATCGGACACCGACTCGAAAGCGTCAATGGCATGCGAAAAGCCTCATCGGCGTCGGCGGCGGCGGAAGCATCGGCCTCTGCCTTCTTCTTAGCGCATCAGGCTGCCTAGGAGGAGGCTGAACTGGTGATGGCGGAGAAGGACGAGCACCGGTAACATGTCCCCAAAGACGGGGACCATCAAGCGTAATTTCCATGAGGAAGACCATAACACGTAGTTCGTTCCATGGAGCTTTGTTCCGAGAATGGGATCGCAGCAGATGGGCCAAGCCATCGGTGGCGCGGCTGGGCGCGCGGCGACCAAGGCAACGAAGTCTAACGGCGTGCGCCGACGCGCGGCAGTTAGAACAATCATTTTTAATCTCTTTTTTTCGATCTTTTTTTGATCTTTTTTTTACAAAACTATAAGACTCTGCTGGCTGTTAAGCCAGTGAAGAGTTAGCCCGGCCAAGTGACCGACCGAGAGTGAGAGCGGCGGCCACCGGGCGGCCGGAGAGGGTGAGGGCGCGGCGCCGGCGGAGCGAAGCAGCAGCGGCGCGCCGGCGCGGCAGAGAAGCGGCGACGGCGGCGGTGACCCGTTCGGCCGAGAAGCGGCGGCGGCGACGACCGGCCACCGGAGGAGCGGCGTCGGCGGTGGCGACCGGCTCGGCCGAGGAGCGGCGGCGGCGGCGGCGACCGGCTTCGGCCGAGGCGGCGGCGGCGGCGGCAAACGGCAGCGGCCGGAGAGGGTGAGGGCGACGGCGATCCAGCGCGCCGGCGGAGCGAGTGACGACGGCGGCGACCGACGCGGCGGGCGGATAAAGCAACCAGGCCTCAAGCGAGATCTAATCTAGCACCGCTTAGATCGAATCGCGGCGGTTCAGCGTCTGCGATCCAGCGGCGGCGGGGCTGGGGCGAGGGACCGGCGGCGGCGGTGGCAGAGGACCGGCGGCGGGCGGGCGAGGGAAGGCGGCGGCGGCGGCTTGGACGGCTACCGAGACGACCCGAACGGCGGCGTAGCAGCGGAAGAACCTAGCTCTGATACCATGTTATGAATATATTGTATGTATATTCATGAGACCCAAAGGGCAATATATATAGAGATACAAGGGAGATATACAAAAGGAATACAAGGCATATTAGGAAACGAATAACAGTCCTAATCTCTTTCCTATTCTATCCTTAACATTTTATACCTCGAAAGATTCACCCAATTAGCATAAAATCAATGGATATACAGTAATCAGGCAAGAATGGATCTTTCTGTAAAAAAAATAGCTATTGATCAAACCAACAGAGTTATCAGTCCCAACATCTTCCATGTGACGGTTCCCCATAGGTGAAAATGTGAAATGCAACCAGCCATTTTCCAGATATAAATAAAGGCCTTTATCAAAATGGTAACCGTTTGGAAATAAAGAGCCAAGCAATAAACAATCTTTCCGCTGTTTAGGAGTATACAAGAAACACCTTAGAGGTTTGGTTCTACAGTGGTCAAAAAGAAGTGCTGGCCAGGGGGCGAACGATGACCATTCTGATGTCCTGGCAGGGCTCCAACCAAATTCAAATGTCAGGCTACTACAAATAAAATCATGCCAAGGTAGCAGACTTCCACAATGTCTGAATAGACAAAACTTGCCTTTCCTAGATATGTTCCTGTTTTATAATTGCATCTTTCTCAAGAACATACCTTGTCTCTGTCCTTCTATCATGAAACTACATCTTGTAAATGTGGGGCAAGAAAGGATCCCTGTAACATGGCAAGAGTTACATGTCTCCAGGAGCTCATCTCTCATTGAGTTGCTCATTGACCAGTGCTTCAATCTGAAAAGATTTTCAGAGTTGCTTGATCGACCGTGCACATCACTCAAGTCATTGTGTGTCAAGAACTGTGAGAAATTGAGTTCATTACCAGAGAACCTTTCAAACTTGCCTCTCAAGATGCTGAGACTGGTAAATCTGCCTAAAATTATATGTCAGAAGGGATTTTAGTTGCCTTAGGGTGTGTTTTAATCGGTTGGAGCTGATGGCTTTTAGTGCTGGAGCTTTTGACTTTTGCTTGAAATAGAATAGTAGCGGCAAATGGTATGAAGTGACGATGTCCAGTAGCAAATAGACAGCAAAATGTGCACATGCAGAAATGTAGAGAAAAAAAATTATGCTAAAACATCAGTATTAGAGATCCACAGCAATCGGACAGCAAAACATGGAACATTAGAGTAGCAAAAACTTACTGCCTGAGAAAGTTTGCAGATTATTCAGCTAAAACCAGCAACAATCTTCTAGGCTCAGTTTGAGCTGTAAATACTGCACATGAGAAAGCAGTATGCAAAGGATTGATTGGTGCATTGTAAGTTTGAAGTTAGATTTGTAGATTATTTGTCAGCCAACAAACTTGCAAAAACCACATGCCTATCCAGTATGACAGCTCCTACCTATTTATGATAACCAAATGACAGTAGAACCATAAACCTACAAGAATTGAGCCAATAAATCAAGTATGTCCTCACAAAGATCATCTGAAACAAAATAACCACAAGAAATGCCCAATCTTGCACCACTCAAAACAATATGCCGATATAATTTTTGACAGGACACAGAGAACAAAACCATATAAAACTACAAGAATTGCGCAAAGAAAACAATAGGCCCTCAACCAAGTCATCTAAAACCAAATAACTACAAGAAATGTCCAATCTTTCACCGTTCAGAATAGTATGACTGCTTCTATGTAATTTTGATATGCCACAAAGAATAGCACCATAGAACTACCGGAACTGTGTCAAGAAACAAACTAAGAACTCTTTTAAGTATTCTAAAATGCGTAGAAGGAGATGGGAAGGTGGTGTCCTCTTGTGTATGAATTTTTGTTATACCTGCGGTATCATTGGGCATAATGATAAGGAGTGTTCCATTCAGTTGAAGAAGGGCGGCAGTTCGGGAAGTGGATGCGTGCGATTCCCTCGCATCACAGGTTTAGGAGGAGGAGAAAGGACAGGCGCTGGAGGCTAGTAGTGGGAAATTCTGGAATAGAGCAAGCTCGGATAGGCGTGGAAGTTTTGGCCGGTCTGGTGTAATGCTCTTTCATGGAGAAAATCGGTGGATAGTATGATGAAGATGGAGATGGACCTGGTGGAGCAGTTGGGGAAAGGCAAGGAGCTTGGTATGCAGGAGAAGAGATGTAGAATAATTTGGAGAAAATTGTGTGTCGTCCACAGAACTCCCAACACATTTTATTTATAGTGTCAAGGATTATAATCTGACCCTAGTACGACTTACGACTCGCACACGACTAGAATTCTTATTAAACTCTAATCCTAACTCTCCAACACTCCCCTTAAGATTGGCATGAGATAACAAATATGGCCATCTCATTACATATTACAATATCATTACTAGAATCTAACATTTTATAAAGCCTACCATCGATTCCAAAGCCAATACCATCACAAAGATCAAAAGTTGCCTCCAATACCAACACCAATACCACGAGCGATGTTACTGTTAAGGGCATATAAACTTCTATCTCTAATACCCTTAACAGTTACCAAATCCATCTCCACCATCTACCAGCTTCCCCCACCTCAACCTCCTCCTCTACCCACACACACTCAGCCACCCCCTATTCTCCACCACCTCTGCCCACACACGCCTAGCGTCGTTCTCCACCATCTCTACCTCTACCATAGCCCATTATGCTTGACTCCAGTCCCAATCTTCCCAGTTCTCTTCTCCTTTTCGCCACTTCTCGTACTGTGCGGTCTTCTCCTCTATCGTGACTGCATTGGCCCTAGGACCACCACCTCCTCTTCCTCCACCTCCACCTTGATTTTCTTCAACAAACTTATTATTCTCACCACCACTATCTCCACTAGGGCAAGATGCTCCACACTTGTGACACTCAGTCCTCCTTGCAAAGTTTAGCATCACGGTAAATCCAATCACCCTCACGACGTCCAGTTCGTGAGAGAGGACACGCCTAATTCAGGTGTCCTGTTTTCTTGGATTACTAGGCATTGGTCATGTCATCCGATTATGTTGAGAGGTATGAACTTAATCCAGAAGGTTTCAGAGCTTGTTGATAGTTACAGGTGGTCAGGATATGCAATTGGTGAATGATGTTTTCTGGAAGGAGGATGCCCGTATTATCTTACAGATTCCACTGAATGAACATACGGAGGATAGGTAGGCATGGCACTATGAGCCAATTAAAAGGAATGTTTAGTGTCAAATCAGCTTGTCGTCTATGCTATGAGGAGAAATATTTGTCAGTCGGTGCAGGGAGCAGAAATAGTGGGCCGAATGATGTTTGGGGTAAGCTCTCGAAGCTGAGATGTCCAAATAAGATAAAACATTTCCTTTGGCGTTTGGCGCATAATAGTTTGGCATTTCGGATGAGTTTGAAGCGAAGGGGTGTGGATGTTGATACAACATGCTATGTTTGTGGCAGGCTAGATGAGGATGGTGGTCATTTGTTCCTCAAATGAAAAGCAGTAAGGTAAGTATGGAGGGCTGGAAATTTAGAGGATGTTAAATTATCTTTGTGTGAGTGCAAATCAGCTTTTGATACTGTTCAGTTTCTGTTGTCGTTGGAGGAGAGTAAACAACTTCTCTCAATCATATTGTTGTGGTTGTGGTGGTCAGAAAGGAACAGTGTTGGAGAAGGAGGCAGCAAAAGGCGTGCGGAGGGGCTGGTGTTTGCGGCTAATTCTTGTAAACGTGAATGTGACGTTTATTTCCCTCCTAATGGGTTGAAGGCAACAAGGGTTCACCAACACTAGAATCCTCCAGAGTGGATTGTAACATCCCAATTTTCATGCTTTTTAAAAAGTATTTTGTCAAAATAAGGTTTTATAAAATTTTCATAATTTTTCTGAAATTAAATAAAGCTTAATTGAATTTTCCGAAATTAAAATGAATTAATATGAATAATCCTAATGTCAAATAAATCCAAAAAATATTTCGTTTGAGTTCCTCGTATTCCAAAGCATTTTCCTAAATTTTTTCAAAACTTTTGAACCTTTTTTGCTATTTTCTGTGGTTTTATTTTCCTTTTCAGTATTTTGTAGAGAAAATCTAAATAAAAATGCTGGAAGGCTCGTGGGCCGAATTCCTCTCCCTGCCGAATTTCTTTCTCCTCCCTTCAGCCCAGCCTGCTCTTCCAGCGCGCCCACCCGCTAAGAACAGAGCTAAAAGCATCTCCAACAAATCTTCTAAAGTACTCCTATCCTCTATATTTTAGAAGAAGAGATAAAAAAAGAGTTCCAACAGATACTCTAAATGGTCCCTAAAAATATAGAGGAGGCTATCCCTGATTTTTAGTCCCCCAAATATGGGGGACGCATACCGTCCCCGAAATCCTTCGACAGTTTTCTGGCGCGCTACATCGGACATGCCGTCCGCTGTCTTCACGCCCGCCCGAGCACTCGCTCCGTCTCGCCTCCTCGCGCGCGCGCGTGCCCGCCTCGAGCGCCGCGCCGTCCGCCGACGTCACGCCCACCCGAGCGCCGCTCGCCCGCCTCCTCGCGCGCCCTCGCACTGCGCGCGCCTCGAGCGCTGCGCCATCCGCCTCCCAGCGCGCTCGCCCGCCTCCTCGCGCGCCGCCTCGCACCGCGCCATCCGCCGCCCGAGCGCCGGCTCCCTATTCACACCGCATCTCGATTCGCAGATATTCTTGGTGAGTCCTATGTTCTTGCACTCTCAAGGTTCCAGCTGATTTCTCTGTGGTCTCAAGGTTTCTCTGATTTCTCAAAGCTACCAATTCCATGAGCTCCATTTCTCTCACACTGATGACAAAATAGTGTCCAAATGGAGGCTAGGCGATGAAGAACTATTGTCAATTCTCTATGTCTTGGACATATGCTATGATTTAGTCTCGTGTGAAGTTCCTTGTATGGTTGCTCGCAAAAATTCGTGGTGGATAGTACTAGTTAGTTAATTCTCGATTAATAAGGCTTTCATGCTTGCTGCAAATAAGGTGGTCTTAAGTAGATATTAGTTTGTCTTGGTGAATGTATATAGATTGGTGACTCGATTTTGTTTCTCCCATACTTCATACACGACTGCCGAAAAGATTAAGCGATGTGTCACCATTACTAATTTAATATCCGATGTGCAAATGCAAATGATGTTTGGCTAGTTTTATTTGAAAACTACTTGTCAAGCAAACACGAGTGTCTGTTATCACCGATAATAGATACTTCTATTTGAATTAATGTTGGTTGGGCACGATCTTGAAAGTTTTATCTTTTATATCTTTGGATGCCATAGTGTAATGATAATGAGATTTTGGAAACTTGCACCGATCTTTGATGTAATATTAAAATGCTTGCCTTCATGCGCTCTATGTACTCAATCGAGAACCGTAATGTCTTGTTCTGATATTTGCTATTTTACTGATTTTTGTGTGAAGGAAAGATGCTTTGAGAGAAGCTCTTCTTGGGGAGCCTCATTGTGTTTTATTTGGTCGATGTGGTGAATATATATGTGATCGGTCGATGATGACATCTGCAGCGTGGAATGCAAAATAGCTCTTCTTGCTAGGCTTGCTACTAAAATAAAGCCAGCAGAGAAGCGACAAAACGTGTGAATATTCCTTTTGGTGATGAGAGTTTACGTGTTAGAGACAATAATTTTCTGAAATACCAAGTTTGCACATCGCCGATTGCTTCACTTAGAAGTAAACTTGACATTTGTGTTAAGGGTGAGGCTGTTCCTGATCCAATCATGTGTTTCTCTTCCTGTGGTCTCCCTGAGAAGCTTGTGCAAAATCTTGAGACTGCAGGAGGATATATTATGCCTACTCCAGTGCAGATGCAAGTCATCCCTTGAGCCGTTGAGCGTGCGCGGTGTGCCCGGCGCCCTTGCGCACGGAGAAGGACGAGACGACGGGAGATCGAAGAAGGGACGGGGGAGGAGATGAGCAGATTGGTTGGTAGTTTTTGTGGACCCAGAGTTTAATTTAGGGGATCATATTTAGGGGATTTGTTGGAGGTTACATATTTTTAGTCTTCTATATTTTAGATTGTGTCCTCTAAAAAGTGATTTAGGGGATGAAATTTAGAGGACGTTGTTGGAGATGCTCTAAGAAACTAATTAGGTCCCCATCTAGGGCATCAAGAAGTGAAGAACCAAAAGAAATAACCAATCTTCCAATATCCCAAGAGAGGAAGCGCAAGCACTCTAGGGTTAGGGCTTCTGCGCCGCCTGATGCTAGGCGAGGACCATGAGGATGGCGGCAACCACACTCGACGAGGACGGCCGTGACTAGGAGCGAGACACAAATGGAGAACACAATAAAAAGGATCAAGAAATGAGAAGGCTGGCTATGCCGCATGAAAATCTCCCCAAATACTTCAATAAAACTAAATCTCTCATCACCTAACAAGTTTATTTAGAGGAAGACCACTTAACAGCTCAACTTTAGATAGCACAAATCCAAATCGATCCTCGCAAGTTGAGGCTTGGAGCGGACCCGCTCTCGCACCTAGGTGCTTGCCGCTGCTATGTGCCATCTTGTGTCACATCGAGCTACAGCCTCCTGCAGGCCGAGCCATTACAGTGTGGGTCACACGGCGGAGCTCGCATACTGCACCACACGGGCTAGAGTTGCTGTAACGCCCCCGTTTCTAGGAGGAACAGGGACGTCATCATTCCACAACCACCCAGGAGATTGATTGCGGACCGAACAAGTATCATTCCTGGTTACGAACATTTAAGAATGATTAGCTTGATTGAAATAAGACATAACGGTCAATGTTTACAATAAAACGGGCGAGCAAGCCCAAATGTACTTACATTGCAGAAGAACCGCAAAAGCACCACAAAAAAGCCTGAGTGCGGTTGCAACCCTAACACGAAATCTTGAATTGTCTTCTTTTCTTCGGGGGGAAATTATGTAAGCCTGAGTACCAACCACTGTATTCAGCAAGTCACAAGGGAAACCCTACTTTAACTATTTGCACAGATTGCCAAAGGAAGGGTATATATTTGTTTTATTAATTTCTGTGGATGCACTTTATTTCGCAAACGTTTTGACAAACCAGGACCAAAACTATTCCTTAAGATCTCAGGGGAGGTTTTCTCAAAAAGTTGATTGATCAGCTAGTCAGTTTAAAACACTTATGAAAACTACTCAAGCCTTGCTGCTGGAATCACCCAAGTGACATAGCTCCATTAACCGGGAGCACGACGTATTCGTTTCACTACTCAACTCTTTATATAGGCTCTACTCGGTAGAATCCACTCGGGTCTGGCACATGAAAACTCCCGTCCGCTTCGAGTGAACTCTACCGTTGTTAGGCACCCGCAGCACGGCCTACCTAACCTCACTTCCCAACACCCTATCTTCTTAACACCTGTAGAGTTTCAATCGAGTTGAGCAGCTACTAAACCAGTGTTGACAAGTCAACTCCTGTGGTTGAGCGATCACTATGTCATTTGCTCAGCGTAAGGGTCTAGTTCTTACATTTTTCCCCGGGGTCCGCAACCCCGCCAGGTCCGCGACCTCCAACCTAGGGTAAGAGGTGGGCGAAGACCGTCTCGCAGTTCCTTCCCCAACCCTTACCCTATCCTGAGCACGTCGGCAAACTCCGCCTTAGGGCACGGTGTCCCATACCACCCTACCCTAAGTCGGGTTTTCCAAAGTCTATTGGCCCGCAGCCACAACCTTATTAGTGTAAAGACTTTGTGTGATAATAAATAACCTACAGTTATCTAGATTACCAAGTAATTAATTCTAGGGTTACAAAGGTATGGCTACAAGTTTAACATGGCATTTATCGGTGGTAGGATTTATCTACATAGCATGTCATTCTAAACATTTTATTTTATTTTGAACTAGCATTTCACAACTAGCATAATGCAAATAGCATAATAACATAATTTAAATGGCATGGGATTTTAACATGGTCAAGGACTTGTGACTTGCCTTGCGATCAACTAGCTCGGCGACTTCGAAAACTGCGCTTCCTTGACCTTGACCTTGCACTGCAGCTTCCGAGGGCTCCGACACTAGCGTAAACACACAAAAATAACATAAGTCCGGCTTGAGCCTAATCAAGCGAGGAAAAACAAATCTATGAAAAAGGAGTAAATTGCATAAATCTTCAAATGAGGGATTTCTGAATTTTTCAAAGATGAATTTGGTGGAATAGAGGCCAAAAATGGATTCAGGGCATCAAAATGAGCAAGATGGTGAAATTTAGGAATTTTTGGGATTCTCTGTGATTTTCTAGGATTTATTTGAATTTTCTGGGTTTTTGGAAAAAGATAAATCCCTGGAAATTTAGCTGTGAATAGTGATGGGCGGCCGGTGCAGTGATGCGGCCGAGGAAGAACGTCTCGCCGGCCGAACGGGCGGCCGGCTGCGGCCCACGCCACGCGCGGCCGAGAGGCCCAGCACGCACGCGCCTGCCCGAGGGGGTGACGCGCGACCCAGACGGGCAGCGAGGATGCGCTGCGGGCGGACGGACTGGATTGGCTGGATCAAGATCGGGATGGCTGGGGAATGAGCACCAAAAATTACCGTAAACTCTGCAGCAGAGGGGAATCGAACGCAGGCAGCAACGCTGAGCGCACGCGCCGATAACCAGTCGGTTCGGGGGTGCTACCTGACTGAGCAGGGTGGGGAAATGCAGTTGAGGTGAACGGTGGCAGGGTCCCAAAGAGGAAGCCGGGGCGGCAAACGTAGGCGAGGTGGCCGGCGAAGGGCGGCCGGAGGGGTGCCGGTGATGACCAAAATGCGTTCCCGGTGCCGAGGGGAACCCGATGGGCGGGTCGGTGGGGACCGAGGGGCGCCGGAGATGTGTCGGCGGCGTGCGGCGGCGGCGGTTCGAGAAGAAGGTCGCCGCCGACGAAATGTAGGCCCGGAGGAGCTTGGCCGAGGGTGGGGTTGGCTTTGCCGAGCTCCTGGGAAGGTGTGGGAGAGGGGAATCGGCCGCGGTGGCTCAGAGAGGCGGATTGATCAACGGCCGGCCGTGGAGAAGGAACGGGGCGCCGGCGAGGTGGAGGGGACAGGGGGGTCCGATTGCATGCAGGGAGAAGGAGAGGGAGGTCAGACGGTGTGAAGGGAAGCCTCGGTGGCTTTTATATGCGGCAGGGATGGGCTGGCGCCGAGGGGGGAGGAAAGGTTGGCTTCCGGCGGAAGGGAGAAAAGGGGAGATGGGGATGGGGCGTGGCCGGACTGCGGAGGGGACAGGGGTGGCTGGGGAGTTACATCCGAAGGACGAGTGGTGACGCACGGCTCTGGCGAGAGGATGGCGCGCGGGGAGCAGGCGAGCAGCAAACATGGGTGGGGCGCAAGCGTGGGGAGGAAGGAGGGGAAACAGGGGCTGGTGGGTGGGGCCGTGAGAGGACGGGTCGGCGCGGACACGGGCCACGTGGCGCGACCTGGGGGTGGTGGTGACAGTGCGGCGAGGCGGCACGGCGAAACCAGGGGCAGGGTGCCCCCGCGCGCGCAGGCACTGGCGAGCAGGGGAGGTGGGGTCGGGCGTAGGCGCGACCAGAGGAGGGAAGCGGGGAAAGGAGAAGGCGCCAACGAGGAGGGGAAGAAAAAGGGAGAGGGGGCGCCAGGGGAAAGGAGGAGGCGGGGAAAAGGGGGAATGCGCCAATGAAACAGAGAAGGCACAAAGCCAAAAAGGGGAAAGCGGGAAACGGAGGAACTTTCCGAAAAAGGAAAGTTGCCGAAATTCACTCAAAAATCCAGGAAAAAGGCTCAAAAATTTTGAAATTTTTAGGGGTGTTTCAGTTGCTATTGCCACAGGCGAGGAAGAAAGTGGTGAATTGGGAGGACAACACGATTTGGTCTCTGTCTGACTCCGGCATGGGATCGATTGGGGTAGGCGTGCGGGTGGTTCCGCCAAAAAGAAGAGATTGCGTAGGAGTAGGAGTAGAGTGCAAAACTGGCTACTCCCCCTCCATCTAGCGCGTTAGCTAAGGATCGGATGCTCCAAAATGCGTTCGTGTATTTGTTCACCAATATGCTCTTGCACACCTGATGTATTGCGAGTTTTTGGTATATAGTGTGTTTTGTATCCGTATTTGTAAAAATAGTTGTATGCGCGCGAGAATAACAAAAATAGCACTTCCACCCGCCTAGTCACCGGGCGGCAACACCCTACAGCTGACATATAGACTACCGAAGCCCGGCCACCGTGTGGCAGGCGCCTACCACCCGGCCATAGTGCGGCCGCACGCCTACCGCTTGACCACTATGCAGTAGGTGGCCTACCGCCCCTCCATCATACGACAGGTAATTAAGTTGACTTAATTATCTACCTAAATTAGTGTTTTATATATTATAATTGTTCAAAATTTAAATATAGCAAATGTGCTCAAAAAATAACAAAATTTTATGCACGGCCTCTCGACACAACGTACATTATTGTATAATTTTTTGACAATTTTATCCACTCTAAATGTTGCTAAAAAATTTGTAAGATTATGATATTTGTAGAAGTTTTACATATAACAAACGAGCTCTAAAAATTACAAAATTTTATGTGCAGCCTTCCGACACAGTTGACCAAATTATGTAATTTTTTTAAATTTTTATGTTCTTTGAATTTGCCATGTTAATTTATATTCATTTAATCGTAATTAATGATATATGATGCTCATTTCACAATTAAATTGAAATGAATTAACATGGAAAATTTAGAGTACATAAAATTCCCAAAAAATTATAAAATTAGGTAAATTATGTCAGGAGGCTGTACATAAAATTTTGTAATTTTTAGAGCTAGTTTGCTATATATAACAACTCCTACAACTATCATAATCATAAAATTTTTAAGCAACATTCATAGTGGATAAAATTATCCAAAAAATTAAAAAATAAAGTATGTTTTGTCAGGAGACTATACATAAAATTTTATAATTTTTGAACTCATCTGCTATATTTAAAAATTTAAACAAATATTACATATAAAATACTAATTTAGGCAGATAGCGTTCGCCACCTACCATATGGTGGCCAGGAGGCAGGCACGTGGCCAGGCGGCAAGCATCTACCGCATGGTGGTCAATCTCTGGTAGTCTACGTGTCAGCTGCAGAGCGCTGCCGCCAGGTGAACGGGCGGCAGAAGTGCCAACTATTTTTGCAAATATAAGTGCAAAACATGCTATATGTGCCAAAAAAAATCGATGTGTTGCCATATGGGGACAGGGAGACTTACCCGTGGCCACGAATATGGAGATCGAGCTCCAACTCTGCTCGACCTCTCACTGACCTCTTCCATTCTTCCGCCCTCCCCACCGCTACTGAGGGAGATGGAGGGCGTTCGGTCGCTGCCGAATGTGGAGGGAAAAGAAGGGCTGCACCGTCGTTTCCCCTAGCCCCTATGGCCCCATCCGTGAACGCCACCTCCCTCCACTCCTGCCTCGCTCCGCCTCATACACGCAGGTGCTAGGGACCAAAGCGGAGAAGGAGGGGATTTGGGGAAGAGAGACGAGATGCCACCGCCGGCGTCCCTCTTCCCCTCGCCCTCTTCGTTGCCGCTGCGAAAGGGCTCGTATGCTTGGCGGCCACCGCCGCTTTCCTCGTCAGTGAAGCCGAAAAGGGAAGAGAAGGGGAAGAAGTGGGTTCTAATGAAACCGTGTGTTGGGTGCCTATCTGGGACACGAGAGAAATAGAAGCGGCTCGTGGATATTTGGCTGGTTCTTTCCGTTGGATTTCCAGACACGTCTTTCTCCATGATATGTACGCTGGACGAAGCTTCATAGGGGGGTTACGTTTGAATATTTGCTCTTCGGAGGGACAAGGAATGGAAAGTCTTTGACAATCGACCGGCTTGAATCCAACCAGGATGGACGGTCCAAATCAGCCTGCAGCACCTCATCTTTGGGTCGAACAAAAGGAGGGAAATTTGGAATTTTTAAAATAATTATTTTTATTTGGAATTACAAAATTATACCTGCAATTTTTTTACAGTTTTGACTGCATATCGCTGCACGGTTAGATGACTTGAGCTGGTCGCCCAACCGTTGGGCGACTAGCCCAAGTCGCCTAACCATTGGGCGATTTAAATAATAATATAATTATTGTATTAATCTGATGAAATAATTAAGAGGGAGTAAATGGCAATTTTTGTACGTTATTTACAAAATCTTTTTTGTAGTTGTTTTTTAAATAAAAGGACAGAAAATGTCGTTTGATGCATTTATGATTTTCGTATATTGTGAATGGTCAGAAACATATTAGACTCACAATAATATTTTACGATCATCGTACGCTATTGTATTGCAAGAAATTTCTGATGATTTTTGTGAAGACGATTGAGATAGCAATGATTTTGTAAGTATGAAGGTAAGTGATATTACGATACAATAGATGATTCGTACAGGAAGAAGGCAAAGCAAAATACGTACATAAACAAAAAAAAGTACACATAGCAAGACGAAGATCCACTACTCACCACCATCTACACCACCCGCAGGACCTCCTCTGTCATCGCCACGTCCCACCCCGGTCGGTGGTCGCCCGTACGGCCCTGTTTGGGCTTCCTCAGCCAGGGTGTTGGGGTTTGGGCCTCGATAGGGTGAAACAGTTAGGAGGCCTACCGACATGTGCTCCCAACGCTTAGGGGGTGGACTGCACATGTGGCTGCGTGGGAACTGGGGCACTGCTGAGTTGCGACCTGGAAAGGACCTCTACCTAGTCCTCTGTGAGGAAGTCGCTCACGTCACCCGAGAGATCCTCTTGGGGGATAGGTGAACTCTTGACTATTGCGTCGTACCTACATTACAGGCATTGTTTATTCGTATAATATATTGACACGAAAAAGCCTTAAGAGACAAAACATACCTCCCAAGTGGGTCGTAACTCTTGACTATTTATGTACAACCTCTCGACACAATGTACCTCACAATGTAATTTTTGGATAATTTTACCTATTGTGAATATTGCTAAAAAATTCATACAATTTTGATATTTGTATGAGTTTTTACATATAGCAAATGAGCTCGAAAAATTATGAAATTTTATGTGAAGCCTCCCGACATAGTCATAGTTATTGTGTAATTTTTTAGAAATTTTATGTATTTTGAATATTTCCACGTTTATTCGGGTTATTTTAATCATGAATTTACGAATATTTCATGGTTTTTTTTATAATTTTATACATTAGGAATACTTGTACAAGTAAAATTAATTATAGTAGTATAAAAAATACATCACACTAGATGCGATATGACTCACTCATCGGAGCCACTACTACCTCCTCGCCGCGTCTGCCTCCCCGTACATGGCCTAGTCTTCCGTTGAGCACGAGCATGTCTTGTGTGGTACGTCAATCAGTCTGGAGGTTGCGTCTCGGGTCGGAGGAGGTATGGAGACTGTTCTGTTTGCTCAGTGGCGACGGTGGTTCAGTAGGCTCAAGTATAGTAGGTTGGGTCCGGTAAGGGTCATAGTCCTCCAATGAACATGCTGAATTGCGGACTGCCCACAATAATGTTATGAACAAAGGACTCTAGAAATCCTCCTCGTGGTGCGAAGGAGCTCTCGCCTTGATTGTACGACATGGCAGCGAAACCGGAGGAACTCTGCCCATCAAAGTGTCCAAACCCTGGGTATGCTGTGAGCACTGAGCTCTACGCTGCGTATGTTGCAAACCCTGGCACCGTGTACTGCTCTCTAAAAGCATCTGGGTGCCCGTGTTGTCATCGGTGGATTCGTCATCACCCCCACGTTGAATTGGAGGCTACAAGATGAAATGATATTAGTCATAATAAATATTTTGGATGTACAATGCGAATCTCATACCTCCTAAATGTGCAGCAAAGATGAACAACGGAGAGCAGTAGTCTGTGCAGGTGGTGCGGACATAAAAAATGATGCATCTCGATGATGGACTTGCGGCGGAAGAACGCCATGATGTTAGTGGAACGCAAGACCTAATAGGAAAACAAAATGTAAGTTCATACGTAAGTTACCTCCTTGTCAGTACGACACACGGATGATCGGCGGCTAGTACTACAATGCCAGCCAGACTCAGTAGATTGCGATGGCCGGCCGGATTCACTAGGTCGCGATGACCTGGCAGGTAAGCATAGTGCCCCCACTGGGTGGCTCATGTACGTAGTGTGATCCGTGGAATAGCTGCAGCTTAGGTTGTGCACTATTTTTTTAGCTTGCTTTAGAATGAACTTCATAGACTTCTGTAGGGCTGGTGTCTCCGGGCTGCTGATGGCGGCCTCCGAGGTGCTTGCGATGCATTGCGCCCGTTCAAACTGAAGTGACATACGAAACAGGTTTAGTAATGACTAGTATGAATTTCTTGAATGAAACGTAAAATATTTGAACTGTCTTATGCTATCATGCCACCACGAAGCGCTGTGGGGATCAATCGAGCGCTGTCTAGGTAATGAAAATGAGGTGGCTTGTTATCGGCCATCGAGGTTGCCTGTAGAGGTCATGGAGGAGCTAGCGGCTGCTTGGCTGCCTCTGTGCTCCTGCAGTCCACCCCCTCTAATATCATAAGGTGTGTATCATGCCGATCAAGCCGGTTGGTCAAAGTGGCCAGCTGGGCAATGATTTGATCAAGTTCTGGTCGGTGGAGGTGATCTCTTCACCGCCATCAGACATGACGTCGAAGGCAGCAGTGGTCTCTAATAACAAGTTATTCCGAGCGGAACTTAGGTGGCGAGGGTTGTGCGAATGGAGAACGAGTGGGTGAGACTTGAATTGCCGGTGGCGTGGGGGCGTCGTGCTGGCAAGAAGAGGGTAGTGCGTTAGCAGAGGCGCACTAGCCGAAGAGAGGAAGATGGAAGAGTAATCTCTTCTTTTCTTATTTTCTTCTCATTAATCCGGTAACCCATATGTGGGATAACTCCTAATAAGCATCTCTAATTCAAAAGGAAAGTAACTCTAATACCATATATATTACTACTGGATTGGAAAGTAGTCTATTGAAATAGAAAGCCTTAATGTAGACTGCCTGGACTCCCAGCGCTTGCCATCGCCTGTAGCGTCCTTGCCGCAGACTCACCCGTGTTTGATCCGCCCGGTCCAGTCCCAACTGCCGCACTCATATGCTTGCGCCATCGCGTATAACACTGTTTGACCATAACAAGACCTTACAACCGTTAGGTTTAGCTACGGAGCCTTGGAATAAGCTCAATAGCATATTATTGTGTATAGAAAGGAATATACTGATTTACCCTCACCTTTTTATAATTATTAAAAGGTATTATGGGAATTTTTCATCCTACCTCATTTATGTATATAAACTCCTAATAGAGGTACGAGATGGCTAGACCCATTCATTTTAGGTTACCCACCAGTTCTCTCTCTCTAGCTAATCTGTATCGTCCATAGAGAGGGGTACCGGTACCCACTGTTGTAGCATTCGCGCATGCTACAATAGTGTGCCTTAGCGTAAACTAGTGAAATCATCACCTAGTTGACCTAATCCTGGATCTCAATGGGAGAATACTGCTTATGATCATTCAGTGTCAATCCACTCACATCGATTCGCATGTAAATAAATGGTGTAAAGTTGGACACAATATAGCCCATCGGCCTTAAGCGATGTAGGAGAAGCATCAAACAAGTAGAATAGTTTTCCTTATTTTGCTCCCTACATCACATACCCAAACTGTTTGTTAAAGAAAATTACAAATGTCATGCAAAATCCATTTAGGCTCATCTAAAGTTTCTAAACCCCAAGAATAAAGGAAAATAAATGCATATAGCCATAAGCATGGGTACCCAGCAAAGTAACCATACCATAGAAGTGACTTGTTGTCAAGCTCTTGCTTACGAACATCATGGCCTCGCATAGTCACCAGATGTAATACCTGGGCCGAGGAAGCCCAGCCCAGCCCAACCCGGCCCATGTCGTGCCCATATAAAAGAGGCATCTGGAGAGGGGAAGAAGCAAAAAGCTGATTTTGCTCTCCCCTGAGCTCACCTGTCCTGCTGCTGCTCCCCCTCGCGTGCTGCTGTCACCGCTTGTGTAACCGCCGGCGTCGCCACCGCTAGCTCACCAACGCCGCCGCTCGTCACCTCTGGCAGCTGCCGCCGTCCTCCCTAGTGTGCGCACCGTCGTGGATTAGCCGCCGTGTCACCGTCCCCAGCTTGCGCCGCGCGTCGTCACCGTCGCCACTGCCGCCGCTTCGCCTCGCGTTGCCGCTGCTCTGGTGCGCCGTCGCCGCCCTTACCTCCCCTACCCTCGCGCTGCTGCGTCGCCCTAGCTCATGCGCTGCCGCCTCCCCGTTCTCGCCTGGTCTCCCCGCTCTCGTCGCCGCCGCTGCTCCATGGGAGTGGAGGAGGGCTGGCCTAGCCGAGAGGTGAGCAGGGAGGGGCCGCCCGTTGAGGGGAGACGGGAGGAGCCGGCCGTTGAGTGAGGAAGAAAGGAGGGAGGCATCGGCGTGGGGAGAGGAGAAGAAGAAGAGCCGCCGGCGCGAAGAGAAGAAAAAGAAGCGCCGGTGGAAGGAAAAAAAGAAAGAAAAGGAAAGGAGAGAGAGAAGGAAGAGAGGAAAAGAAAGAAAGAAAAAGAAAAGAGATAAGGAAAAAAGAAAGAGAAAGAGAAAGAGAAGAAAAGAGGAAAGGAAGAGAGAGAAGAGAGAGGAAAAAAAGTCTGATCTGCGGCCAGATCTGCCCAATCCGACTGAGGAAAAAGAAGGCAGTGTCCTGATCGGGTCGCTCGGGGTCAGGGTAACGCCTCGAAAACCCTTCTCCCTGTTTATTTACCGAGTCGGGCATAAGTTTATGTCGATAATTAGAATCTATGCATGTGATCCTTTAATTATCATTATTAATATAAATGCCTAGTCGGTGCAATCGGTACTGCCACTGTTGATCTGATCGATCCGTGGCAAAGGAGGGAGGAGAGAATAAATTGAGATTAGACAGTGTAACTGATTAAAGTGAGATTAAATGTGTAGAATTTGATCGGCGAGTACAAATGATGAAATCGCTAAATGTTCGAATTGATGAAGCACCGGAACAATGGGATGTTGCCTAGTGGGACAGGAATGGGTTATGTCGAATTGGGTGTTAGAGCGATGTCATTTGCTCGTACTTAAATGTATTGCATGAGTGATGAATTGAAATAGTTAATGCTTGTTCAGGTGGCGGTTCGAGTCTGGTGCCATCCACGCACCGTCCGCCAGGTTAACAGGCAAGTGCATGGTAGAACAGTAAAATGTGGTGAATGTTTGTTATTCCTGTTTCCATGCTATGATTTACAGTATTTATTAGATGATGCATGTGATTATGTGCTAATCATACCTTGATGAGTACTATTTCTGATTAGACATTCACATTTGAAGCATATTGCATCATGCAAAATGCATAAGAGCCAGGTCAGTGAGAAAGTCATATGACTAGTCCGGAGTGCTCTTGAATAAGAACTACAGAGGTAGGCACTCCACGGGAATGGAGGTTGACCTCGTATAAAAGAGGACGAGGCGAATGAGTGGTCCATCGACGGGTGGACACTCCGCTATACCGGTATAAGCTACAGTTACAGAGCATACAGATGCATTACAGATGCATTGCATGATATTGCATTGCATGAAAGTGACAAAGAAAGTAATATAGTTGCAGATAGTTGTGATTTATAGTTTATGATTCTGAGTAGATTCTGATTCTGATTCTGAGTTGATTTGATTTACTGATTCTGATTTGATTCTGATTATAGTTACGGCATTGATTTACATTTTACAGACATAGAATTGATTTATAGTATACAGTTACAGATTTAACTTACAGTTTACAGTCATAGAGTGGATTTACAGCTTACAGTTCGTGAAATTCATTGAATTGCTAAAGTGATGCTACTGTTTTATCGTGTGCTTATTGAATCTCCGGACTCACCCTTGCTTTGTCATTGTTTTTAGGTGAAGGATGACGACATGCATGGAATGGGAATAGTCCTTTTGGCACTACACATATGAAATAATAGTTTAGCAGTACACTGAAATTTTATGTTTAATTCAGTGTTAAGTCTTGGCGGCTCGTTGTTTGGTTTAGTTTGCTAGCGAGCCGTGTTGGTGGGTCTCACATGGTTTTGGAACCCAAAACTTGTTTGTGTTATGGTTTGTAAAATATGAAGTTAGTTGTCTTTGCAATTATCCTACAGTTATTTGTGGTTTGCTCCCTGTGGGTAATGATATAAAAAGAACAGGGAGGTGCTGCTAAAAGTTGAATTAGCAACACTTTTGAATTGGTAAGGGTGTGGTGATAGCATCTTGGACCCTGTGGAGGATCGAGGTGTTACAGTTGGTATCAGAGCGAGCGTTAGGTCCGTGGTGAAGAAATTTGACAACTTAGCTTAATTATTCAATTAAAATTTGATTTAGGCCTAATAATAAAATTTGACACACTTTGTTGCACAGTAAGATGGGTTTGGATTTGCATTGCATATGTGTTTTCCCTAATTGTGTTGTGGATTTGTATTGTTAAAATTGATGATTATGGGTTGATTGTGTGATTGCTTCTATGTTGTGAGCAGAGATGCCGAGAGGTAGAGGTCATGGTCGCAGTGCGAGCCGAGGCCGTGGAGGCTGTGGTCGTGGTCGTGCCCAAGCAGAGCCATCGCTAGAGGTTCAGCAGGAGGCACTCGAAGTGGAAGTTGGATCTGCTGAGCAGTCTGTAGCTGGGGATCAGGCAAGGTCTTCATCCTTGTTGCGGGAGTTCGTAGAGGAGGTTCATGCATTACGACGACAAGCGCCTGCAGCCGCTGCTGCGACCGTACCTATCACAGTTCCGGCTGCCGTTCCAGTCGCATCGGAGCCAAGAATGGGCCTTCGCGAATGGATGGCATTGCGATTGGATACCTTTGATGGGACGGGTACGCCAGTTCAAGCTGCAGACTGGTTGCGCTATATGGGAAGACAGTTCGAAGCTTTAGAGATGACTTCACAGCTTAGAGCTCACTTTGTAGCCTTTCAGTTGAAAGGTCAAGCGAACATCTGGTGGGAGGGAGTCCTTTCAGCCAGGACCCCTGCCCATGGTCCAGCCACCTGGGAAGTCTTCGTCGAGCAGTTTAAGGCGAAGTACTACCCAGATTCTTTTGTGGAAAGTATGGAGGTTGCCCTGTCGACCCTTGTGCAAGGAAAGATGACAGTAGCTGAGTACGAGGCGCGGTTCAACGACTTGATCCACTTCGTACCATTGGTCGCAAGTAGTGACCTTGAGAAGGCCAAAAGGTTCCGCCGAGGGCTCAGTTCTGAGTATTGGCATGTTATGGGTGCTACTGCGCCACGTGACTTTAGGTCCGTGGTTGAGCAGGCCAGAGGAATGGAGATGGAAATGCACCTCACTAAAGGGTCGCAACCCTCTGGTGGTCCGAGTGCTTTTGGTGGTGACCAGAAGAGGAGCTATAGTGAGAAGGGTGGGTCATCACAGCGACCCGCTCCTAAGAAGTCTAAGTGGAGTCGACGTTCTTCACAGTCAACCAAGTCTAAATCATTGACATCGTCATCTCCTGCACCACCAGCTTTGCATCCTGTCCCTGGGCAGGGCATGATTTGTTTTAAGTGTGGTGGTGAGCACCGAGCTGTTGAGTGTACCTGGATAGGGGAGTGCCGACACTGTGGCCGGATGGGCCACATGGAGAAGGTCTGTCGTCAGAATCCCTCCAGTATCATTAAGTGGGAGCCAGTGTCTGTGTCATCAAATGCCTCATCTCGGGGGTCAGTCCAGGTGTTGGCGGCTACTCCTACGCAGCAGCCTCCTTCCTGGGCGCCGCCTGTCGGATATTGCTGGCCTCCTACCCCAGTTACTCCACTTCAGTATGCTACACCGCCTCCCTGTCCGATGCCGTCACAGCAGAGTGTCGGGGCTCTTGCTGCCCTAGTGCCGCTTGGAGTCTACACATTGCCTGCCACTGAGTCTGCGAGTCGACCGGACGTGGTGACAGGTACTCTGTTAGTGGATTCACACAGTGCTCTCATTCTTTTCGACTCCGGTGCCACTTATTCCTTTGTTTCCAGTGAGTTTGCTAGAAAGGTAAATTGAGTATGCAACAGATTTCACAATCGGTTATAGTCAATTCTCCAGCGGGTATTATTGTTAGCTCTATGGTTTGTCCTGGATGCATGGTCTCCATAGATGGCGAGGATTTTGTGGCTAACCTCATGGTTATTCCGATAGAGAATTTTGATGTTATCCTCAGTATGGATTGGTTGCATCGCTACCGGGCAGTGATTTCCTATTTCTGGAGGACAATCACTTTGCAGGCTCCTTCAGGGAAGGAGATAATTTTTAAGGGGAATGCACCTCTAGGTTCTCTTTTTGTGTTGGCCAGCCTGTTCCCTGGCCGATGAATGTTTAAGTTTGGGTTACTTCTATCACTTGCGGAAAAACCGAGTGCGTCTTTGCACATTGAGGATATTCCAGTGGTATGTGAGTACCCCGACATATTTCCTGAAGAGCTTCCGGGAATGCCACCTATAAGAGATGTTGAGTTTAGGATTGAACTTGTTCCTGGCACTCGACCTATCTCTATGTCCCCGTACTGTTTTGCACAACCACTCCAAGAAGAGTTGAAGAAGCAATTGGATGGGTTGTTGTCCAAGGGTTGATCCGTCGCAGTGTGTCGCCTTGGGGAGCCCCCGCCCTATTCACTGAGAAGAAGGATGGGAGTTGGCGCATGTGCATAGATTATCGTGCTCTTAATAGGGTGACCATCAAGAATAAATACCCGTTGCCTCGCATCGAGGACTTGTTTAATCAATTGAAGGGAGCCAAGGTGTTTTCCAAAATTGATCTACAATCTGGGTATAATCAGATTCGAGTGCGGGAGCAAGATATTGAAAAGACAGCTTTCTCCACGAGGTATGGGCACTATGAGTATAAAGTTATGTCCTTTGGACTAACAAATGCCCCTGCTATCTTTATGGAAATGATGAACAACATGCTACACAAGTATTTGGATGACTTTGTGGTTGTGTTCATCAATGATATTCGATTTATTCCAAGACGGAGGAAGAGCATAAGCAGCATCTGAGGCTTGTGCTTGAGACTCTGAGGAAAAATCAATTCTTTGCCAAGTTAAAGAAATGCGAGTTCTGGATTTCTGAAGTGGGCTTCCTGGGACATGTGATTAACCAGGAGGGCATTTCAGTAGATCCAGCCAAGATTTCTACAATAGTAGACTAGAAGAGACCATCCAATGTTAAGGAGGTGAGAAGTTTTCTTGGCTTAGCTGGTTATTACCAGCGTTTTGTGAAAGATTTCTCCATTATTGCTAAGCCAATGTCTCAACTCACGCAGAAGGGTGTGAAATTCTAGTGGACCGGTGAATGTGAGCGTAGTTTCAATATTTTGAAAAAGAAGTTGGTAACTGCTCCTGTTCTCACTCTTCCTAAGCCAGGGAAGCGTTTCACGGTCTACTCGGATGCATCGCGAGTGGGTTTGGGTTGCATGCTCATGCAAGATAACAAAGTGATCGCGTATGCCTCGCGACAATTAAAGAAACATGAGCAGAATTACCCTACTCACAATTTAGAGCTGGCCGCGGTGGTTTTAGCTCTAAAGATTTGGAGGCATTATTTGTATGGAGAATCCTATGATATTTTCACTGACCATAAGAGCCTCAAGTATATCTTCACTCAGAAAGAATTGAATTTGAGGCAAAGGAGGTGGTTGGAACTGATCAAAGACTATAATCTCACTCTCCAGTACCATCCTGATAATACAAATATGGTTGCTGATGCCCTTAGTCGTAAGACGACACCCTCCACTGTAGGTTGTCTCGTTGCTGACTTTGAGCGGATGGGAATTTCCTGTTGTTATTGACACAGTTGTTACTGGAATAGGCAATTCCAGAACGGGTGAAAGAAGCACAACAACATGATAGGTTGCTTCAAAAGGTGAGGAAGCGCCTCAATGAAGGAAAATCGAGGGACTTTAGCCTTGATGAGTCGGGCGCAATACGGTTTAGGGGCCGTCTTTGCGTGCCACAAAAGGCTCAGGTCAAGGATGATATTTTGAGATAGGCTCATCGTACCCCGTACACAGTACATCCTGGCGAGAACAAGATTTATCGGGATTTGAAAAAGAGTTTTTTGTGGAAGAGAATGAAAGTGGATGTCGCGTAGTATGTGGCATCTTGCGGGATTTGCCAGCAAGTGAGGGCTGAGCATAAGCGTCCTACTGGATTAATGCAGCCTTTAGATGTTCCACAGTAGCCATGGGATGATGTTACCATGGACTTTGTAATCGGCTTGCCTCGTAGCCAGCGAGGTAAGGATGCGATTTGAGTAGTGGTGGACCGATTCAGTAAGTCCGCGCACTTCATCCCTATTCGTACGATGAGTTCAGCGAGTGATTTGGCACCTGTCTATGTGCATGAGATAGTGAGATTGTATGGTGTGCCCAAAACGATAGTTTCGGACAGAGATGCCAAGTTTGTCTCCAAGTTTTGGGAGAGCATGCAAAGCGCTTTGGGCACAAAACTTTAGTTTAGTACTGCTTTCCACCCACAGACAGATGGGCAATCCGAACGCACCATTCAAACACTAGAGGACATGTTGAGGTCCTGTGTTTTGTCGTGGAAGGGTAGCTGGGAGGATCAGTTGGCACTCGCGGAGTTTGCCTACAACAACAGCTACCACTCCAGTGTTCGGGCCGCGCCATTTGAGGTTCTGTATGGGCGGAGATGTAGATCGCCACTCTGTTGGTATGCCGTAGGCGAAAAGACAATTCTAGGTCCAGATTGGGTCCAACAGACAGTGGAACGAGTGACAGAGATTAGACAGAATCTGCTAGCTACCCAGAGTAGGCAGAAGAGCTATGCGGATGTTAGAAGGCGAGATTTAGAGTTCGAAGTGGGGGATCGGGTGCTCTTGAGAGTGTCTCCCACTAAAGGAATTGTGAGATTTGGTATCAAAGGGAAGCTTAGCCCATGGTATATTGGGCCATTTCCGATTCTGGCATGAATTGGAAAGTCGGCATATCGTTTGGGTCTTCCCGAGTCTATGCGAGGAGTTCATAACGTGTTTCATGTGTCTATGTTGAGAAAGTACTTAAGGGATCCAAAACATGAGATTGTTCTAGAACCATTGCCCCTTAAGCAAGACCTCACCTTCGATTCCCGTCCAGTTCAGATTTTGGGGGAATCGGAGAGAGTGTTGAGGCACAGAACGTTAAAGTATGTGAAAGTCCTATGGTCACATCAGACTTAGCGAGAAGCGACGTGGGAATTGGAATCTTGAGAGACCATGTGGAGGTATCCCCATGTTGGTGATGAGTAATTGATGGTTGTGTTAGTGAGTTTGAGTTTGTTTTGCGTATTCTAGGGTTGAGTACCTTTTACATATGCTATTGTTGATATGCTGTTTCGTGCGGTGCTACGTGACGGTTTGCTTGTCTGTGCGACTGTAGGACTTCGGAGCCATGGTGAGGCGAGGAGGACCGGGACTAGGCATAGGAGGTGTTGAGGTCCAGATGGTCGATGATGCCGAAGATGATCGAGGATGGTGAGGTGGTTGCGAGTCGGGAGACGAGGAACCGAAGCTGGAGCTACCGGTGACAGACACGACGGGCAACGACGAGAGAACCGGGACTAGGCTCTGGGAGGAGTCGGAGGTTCAGACGGTTGGAGGTCAGTTGTGGTCATGCGCGACGGAACAGGCCAGGACTAGACTCAGGTGGAGTCGGAGGTCTCGGTCGGTGTCGGGTGGACACGACGGGCAGCGGCAAGTGGATCGGGACTAGGCTCAGGGATGAGTCGAAGGTCCAGACGGTCAGGATGCCAGATGCGGTCGTGTGCAGCGGAGCGGACCGGACTAGACTCAGGGAGGAGTCGAGATCCAGACGGTCAAAGGTGCTGGTTGCGGGAAGCTTCAAGGAAGGTGCTTGAGGGGCAAATTGGAGATTTGACTCAAGCATGAGAGAAATGACTGGTTTTCCCTCCATTTCTATGTGTGTTGACTTTTTGCCTCAAGTGTGTGTGAGGCATGGAGTGTGTTTTGTATGCCACTTCTTGAATTCCTCTTTTGGTGTGAGTGTTGGATGTTAAAAGGGGATGGCAAGCAAGTGGAGAGGTATGTATTTAGTAGAGAGAGCTCAAGTGAGCAGTGTGTGTATTGAGCTCTGCGTGTGTTACAACCTCAAGCGTGTAGTGAGGTGGTGGAACTCCTGTGTAATCATTCCTCTTTACTTAAGCATTCATGGGAATGAATTAATTGAAAGTTCTAGTCTTGTTTCTCCTTCTCTGTGATGGATTTCAGCTTCTATTTGCTCTTCTGCTCTTTCTGTTGATTTCTTATTTCTTGTGATTTAGAGTTGATTTCTTGTTTGAGTAGCTGGCTCTTGGTAGCTCAATGATGGGAGAATCCTCAAAGCCACTTGGCTAATCATTCCCAAGAGCAATGAAATCAAGAAGCTCATTTTTCCTAGAAATCCAAAATGAAGCACTTCCTCTGTTTTTCCCTGTAGCTAGGGTTTGAATCCAGAGCTTGGTTGAATCTTTTGTTTCCTTTCAATAGGATGTGACCAGGTATGGGTTTTCAAGTCCTCATGTCATTGCTTAGCCAATTGCAAAAGTTCATGAGTAAAAGATTTGAGTTTAATGAGTAATTTGGAAACTAGCTCATTTTCTGTCAAAGTTTCAGTTTCTTGGCTCAAATCTTGATTCCTAGCTCATATGATGCAATTTCGTATTCCCTAGAGTCTCCTTGCTGTTTAGAATAAGTTCTTGACCTTTTGGCTAGAGGAGGTCAAAAGAAAATCACAAATTTCACTGAAAAATGCACTTTTAGTAACTTTAGTTTAACCCTAGCGGTCTGACCGGGGGTCCATGGGTGGTCTGACCGGCTCCCTCTAGGCGGTCTGACCGGCCCCTCTAGGCGGTCTGGCCAGCCTGCTCAAGGTGGTCTGACCAGCCTTAGAGCGGCGGTCTGACTGGCCTTAGAGAAGCGGTCAGACCGGCCTCCTGTTCTTTTTGGCTGCTGTGATTCTTGTTTCGCTTTGTTCTTCACTGCTTCTATCTCGTATGTTTTTAGCATGAAGTTCCAAAGAGTTTGAGCCTTCCTCTTCATAGCTTTTCGTAGCTATCGGAGAGGAGACTCGCATGTGGATACTTGGGGGCATATTTTAAAGAGGCACCATTCACCCCCCCTCTGTTGCCATATCCAATCCTTCAAATCTCGCATGTGCGAGAAGTACCCAGAGTTGTTATAGTAGACTTACTGAGTTTTTTTGTATAGATTACTGAGTTGCAGAATTCGGGGTCGAATTCTGTTAAGGGGGGTAGAATGTAATACCTGGGCTGAGGAAGCCTAGCCCAACCCGCCCATGTCGTGCCCATATAAAAGAGGCATCTGGAGAGGGGAAGAAGCAAAAAGCCGATTTTGCTCTCCCCTGAGCTCACCTGTCCTGCTGCTGCTCCCCTCGCGCGATGCTGTCGCCGCTTGCGTAACCACCGGCGTCGCCACCGCTAGCTCGCCAGCGCCGCCGCTCGTCGCCTCTAGCAGCAGCCACCGTCCTCCCTCGCGTGCACGCCGTCGTGGATTAGCCGCCGATGTCGCCGTCCCCAGCTTGCGCACGCGCCGTCGCCGCTGCTGCTGCTTCACCTCGCGTTGCCGCTGCTCTGGTGCATCGTCACCGCCCTTACCTCCCCTGCCCTCGCACCGCCGCGTCGCCCTAGCTCGTGCGCTGCCGCCTCCCCGTTCTCGGCTGGCCTCCCCGCTCTCGCCGCCGCTGCTGCTCCACGGGAGTGGAGGAGGGCTGGCCTAGCCGAGAGGTGAGCTGGGAGGGGCCGCCCGTTGAGGGGAGACGGGAGGAGCCGACCATCGAGTGAGGAAGAAAGGAGGGAGGCGTCGGCGCGGGGAGAGGAGAAGAAGAAGAGCCGCCGGCGTGAAGAGAAGAAAAAGAAGTGCCAGCTGGAAGGAAAAAAAAGAAAGAAAAGAAAGGAAAGGAAGGAAGAGAGAGAGAAAGAAAAGAAAAGAGAGGAAAAGAAAGAGAAAAGAAAGAGAAGAAAAGGAAAGAAGAGAGAGGGAAAAAAGTCTGATCTGCGGCCAGATCTGCCCGATCCGACTGAGGAAAAAGAAGGCAGTGTCCCGATCAGGTCGCTCGGGGCCAGGGTAACGCCTCGAAAACCCTTCTCCTTGTTTATTTATCGAGTCGGGCATAAGTTTATGTCGATAAATAGAATTGATGCATGTGATCATTTAATTATCGTTATTAATATAAATGCCTGGTCGGTGCAATCGGTACTGCCACTGTTGATCTGATCGATCCATGGCAGAGGAGGGAGGAGAGAATAAATTGAGATTAGACAGTGTAACTGATTAAAGTGAGATTAAATGTGTAGAATTTGATCGACGAGTATAAATGATGAAATCGCTAAATGTTCAAATTGATTAAGCACCGGAACAATGGGATGTTGCCTGGTGGGACAGGAATGGGTTATGTCGAATTGGGCGTTCGAGCGATGTCATTTGCTTGTACTTGAACGTATTGCATGAGTGATGAATTGAAATAGTTAATGCTTGTTCAGGTGGCGGTTCGAGTCTGGTGCCGTCCACGCACCGTCCGCCAGGTTAACAGGCAAGTGCATGGTAGAACAGTAAAATGTGGCGAATGTTTGTTATTCCTGTTTCCATGCTATGATTTACAGTATTTATTAGATGATGCATGTGATTATGTGCTAATCATACCTTGATGAGTACCGTTTCTGATTAGACATTCACATTTGAAGCATATTGCATCATGCAAAATGCATAAGAGCCAGGTCGGTGAGAAAGTCATATGACTAGTCCGGAGTGCTCTTGAATAAGACCTACAGAGGTAGGCACTCCATGGGAGTGGAGGTTGACCTTGTATGAAAGAGGACGAGGTGAATGAGTGGTCCATTGACCGGTGGACACTTCGCTATACAGGTATAAGCTACAGTTACAGAGCATACAGATGCATTACATGAAAGTAACAGAGAAAGTAATATAGTTGCAGATAGTTGTGATTTACATTTCTGATTCTGAGTTGATTTACAGTTTCTGATTCTGAGTTGATTTACTGATTCTGAGTTGATTTATTCTGATGCTACATATTTGATTTACTGATTCTGATTCTGGCATTGATTTACATTTTACAGACATAGAATTGATTTATAAGATATGATTCATGCACTTAACTTACGGTTCTGATCATAGAATGGATTTATAGCTTACAGTTCGTGAAATTGATTGAATTGCTAAAGTGATGCTACTGTTTTATCGTGTGTTTGCTAAGTCTCCGGACTCACCCTTGCTTTGTCGTTGTTTTTAGGTGAAGGATGACGACATGCATAAAATGGGAATGGTCCTTTTGGCACTGCACATATGAAATAACAGTTTAGCCATACACTGAAATTTTATGTTTAATCTAGTGTTAAGTCTTGGCGGCTCGTTGTTTGGTTTAGTTTGCTAGCGAGCCGTGTTGGTGGGTCTCACATGGTTTTGGAACCCAAAACTTGTTTATGTTATGGTTTGTGAAATATGAAGTTAGTTGTCTTTGCAATTATTCTACAGTTATTTGTGGTTTGCTCCCTGTGGTTAATGATATAAAAAGAAACAGGGAAGGTGCTGCTAAAAGTTGAATTAGCAACACTTTTGAATTGGTAAAGGTGTGGTGGTAGCATCTTGGACCCTGTGGAGGGTCGGGGTGTTACACCAAATCCAAAAAAAATCGCTTTGTTCTCACAGCAAATGACAACAAAGTGCCTTCCTCTGGTAGATGTTGGAGGTGCACTAAAAGCGACGATTGTTGATTGACTGAAGTTGGAGCCTCGCCAGCAGCAGAGCAATTGCGCCAATTGACTGTAGGTGGACGCGTGCCGACATCTGCCGTCGGCGGCGCAGGAGAGCGATCGGAGGAGGGGGATTAGATGTGTGCGAAAGGGAGACGACGTCGCCGCGAGGACTAGGTGGCGGGGGGAGGAGAGGCGGCGACGCAGGGGAGGAGGATGACGAGGTGGTGCCGTGGAGGAGGACGACCTGGCCCGACTTAGGGCTACGACACGGGAGGAGATGGAGGAGGCGAGGAAATGGAGGACACGATGAGAATGGGGAACAGAGGACCAGTGCTCACTCTCGGGGAGTAAATCCTAGACAACATATGAATGGCCGACCGACTGAACACCAAACTTTAGCTCCACTAAAGTTACAAAATTTAATCCCATGCCATTTGTATTGTTTACAATTTTACTGCTTTAGATATTCTACTATTAGTAGTATGAGTTATAGTATAACTTAATCTTAACTAGTCTGGACGCTTGTCGATATAATGAGACGTATAATCCAGAAAGCGAGGACGATGAGGCATAGCCACCACTCGGTCACACTGAGAGGGAGCCTTGATCTAGCATTGGAGAATATTTTCGATATGCAGCAAATTAGGAACGGGCAAACGGCGGCCATCAGAGTAACGGCGGCGACGACGAGCATGATGATTGGAACGACACGTCCATGCTCCTTGCTCGTGAGGTCGACATTCTTGAGTGCGATTGCAAGAAGCACCGGGCTTACCATAATCACCGCTGCTTCAGCCAAGGCACGGACACGGTTCGTCAGTGCATCCTAATATATAGTGAACATCACGGCCGGTGAGTACATACATGAAGGACTGAGATGTCTTATTGGAACAAACCATTTTCCGAGGAAAAATGCAGGATTGCAAATTTGCAATCCAGAGAAAAATGTAGAATTTTGATGAACTCAGTTGACTCACTGTGTTATGAAAAAAGGCACCTCGAAGTAGTTTTAGTTTAAGAAAACTGCAATACATGTAGGAAATAATCAAAACTTGCCAAAGTTTATAGATGTCTTGCATGGCAAGATAGAGATCAAATGCAAATCCACATCAAATAAATTTGTTTCTTTATTTAAGTTATTCTATAGATAAGTCTATGTATGTACTACAAATACTAGTCTTAAGGTTGAGATGAAGTAGAGAAAAACAGAGAAAATTGCCTTAAAGCTTATGTGTTCTCTCACATGTGTTCCCTTGATCTGTTAACGGTGTGTGCATTCTAGGGCCGAAAGGTTGAGATGAAGTAGAGAAAATCAAAGAGAAAATTGCCCTAAAGCTTCTGTGTTCTCTCACGTGTGTTTCCTTGATCGGTTAATGGTGTGCATTCATTCTAGGGCCGAAACAAACAAGTGGTATCAGAGCCTAAGGAGCATGCCGAAGCAGATGTCGAGGTGCACGCAATCTGAGTTACCAACTCAACAATTCGACAGTGGTGCCATCAACGGAGTGATGGCGAAAAAGGATAGTAGTATGTCACTACAATATCCTTTGCTCACACAGAGCAACTATGGCATGTGGTCGTTGAAGATATGTGTCAACATGCAAGCACAATGCGGGTGAGGCATCATAGCGAAAGATGACATCGACAAACAGAGGGATAGAATGGCCCTCGCCGCCATCTATCAAAGAGTATTGGAGGACATGCTCTTGACGTGGCTAAAGACTCTACTAAGGATGCGTGGGAGACGATCAGGATGATGCACATGAGCACAGATCGCATCAAGAAGGTGAAGATCTAGACTTTGAGGAGTGACTTCAAGGTGATTCACATGAAGGAAAGCGAATCAATGGATGATTTCACCATGAAGCTGACGATGATCGCCAATGGCATCTGAGCATTGGACGAGTAGGTAGAGGAGACCACCATCATCCGTAAATTTATCCCAGTAGTTCCAACAAAATTATTGTCAATTGTAAAATTGATTGAGCTAAAGACCATGTCTATTGAGGAGCTGGTTGGCCGTCTCAAAGCCTTTGACAAGAGGGTTTGAAGTTATGGTGACAAGGAGGAGCAACAGTACCTGTTGCTCACACACTCGGAGTTGATGTCATGCATGAAGAAGAGCAGGGGAGGGGGATCTTTCTTCGACTCGAGGAGACGCGGTGGTAGCAGCAACAAAAGTTGGCTGCAGAAGAGGATGGGGTCATGGCCGTGCACGCGGCAAGGGTGCCGTGATGACACCTCACCATCTGCTGATACCAATGGTGGCTCTAGAGGTGACAACTATAAAAAGCAAGATTAAGTGTTTTAACTATGATGTTTACTATCACTATGCATCTTAGTGCCGTAAGCCTCACCGCAATCATAATCAGGATGAGGAAGTTAATCTCACTCGAGCGTAGCACGATGACCCTACCTTGCTCCTTTCCGTGTATGTGCAGGAGGCGCATGACATGGTGCTAATGAATGTGGTGAAGGTAACTCCAAGGCTGCGCATCAATGGCGAGGCACATCTCATGTCCAATGAGTGATACCTAGACAATGGTACTAGCAACCACATGATGGGCAGCGATTCATGTTCAACGAGCTAGATGAAAGCCTTTACGGACAGTCTGATTTGGTGATGGATCCATAGTGGAGATCAAGGGAAAGGAGTCAATGCTTATCTAATGCAAAAACAGAGAACAACATGAACTGTCTGAGGTATATTTCATATCGAGCCTTTGCAACAACATCACTAGCCTTGGGTAGCTTGCAAAAGATGGTTGTAGGGTGGTTTTGTACCATGCACAGTTGTGGGTCTACGAGCGCAGCGATAGACTCCTCATAAACATAAAAAGATCCAATAACCGGCTGTATAAGATTCTACTGGAGATGGAAAATCTGTTGTCTGATAGCCAGTTTGGAGGAGCCTACATGGCGGTGGCATGCACAATTAGGGCACGTGAACTTTCATGCACTAAAGCAGATGGTAGAGAAGGAGATGGTGGCTAGGTTTGCCCAAGATTGACCACCCAATGCAACTGTGTGAAGGTTGTTTGGTGGCCAAGCAAACCAGAAGTCGGTTTCCATCATAGGTGCACCATGGAGTGGAGAAACCACTGGAACTTGTACATGTGGATTTATGTAGACCCATAACTCCACATACACATGCTAGTAACAAGTACTTCATACTCTTCGTTGATGATTTTAGCATATACATATGGGTGCACATGTTATCTAAGGATGAGACTCTTAGTGCATTCAAGAAGTAAAAAGCACTTATCGGGAATGAGTGTGGGCTCAAGATAAAGGTCCTCAGATCAGATCGTGGAGGAGAGTTCCTGTCGCGCGAGTTCAACGTGTTCTGCGATGTTGAAGGGATAGCGCGGCACTTTATGGCACTGTATTCACCACAACAGAATGTTATTGTGGAATGATGTAACCATACCGTGCTATCCATGGCAAGGAGTTTACTTAAGAGCAAACATGTACCTGAAGTAATGTGGTAGTCAATGAAGGCTCTAGTTGGGATCATGCCATATGAAGCCTGGACACGAAAGAAAATACACGTCGAGCACTTGCGAGTGTTTGGGTGCATCGTGCACACCAAGGTGGTAAAGCCACACTCAAAGAAACTCGACGGCTGGTCATAAACCCTTTGGGCTTAAGTGGGTGTACAAAGTAAGGAAGGACATGAATGGCAATATCGTGAGGTATAAGGTAAGGTTAGTTGCCAAGGGGTACGTGCAGCGGCATGGGATCAAATTTGTGAGGTATTCGCTCCTATGACACGACTCAAGACGGTGAGACGCAAAGTGGATGGGAAGTCCACCACCTAGACATCAAGTCGGCGTTCTTGAATGATGACCTCTAGGAGGAAGTGTATGTCACTCGGCCGGAAGGATTCATCAAAGAAGGAGAGGAGCACAAGATGTATAAGTTCTCAAATGCGCTTGACGGGCTACATCATGCCCCGAGGACATGGAACATTTGGCTAGATAAGAGTCTCAAGAACCTAGGGTTCACAAAGTGTCTGCAAGATCAAGCCATCTACAAGAGGTGTAATGAAGGAGAAGTACTTGTTGTCAGTGTATATGTAGATGATTTCATTATCACCGGCACAAGTACATGTGAAATTGAGAAATTCAAGCACAAGATGAAGAGGGAGATCAAGATGAGTGATTCAGACTACTTGCTTACTACCTCGGATAGAGGTAGAGCAGAAGGAGGATAGCATCAATCTCAAACAAACAACATATGCAAAGAAGATCATGCTACAAGCTAGGATGGGTGAGTGCAACCCAAAGAGTATCCTATGGAGCCAAAGCATAAGCTCGGGAAGGATGAAAATGGAATTTGAGTTGATGCGACTAAGTACAGAAGCATCATCAGAAGTCTTCAATACTTAACTCACACCCGGCTGGATATTGTGTATGCAACAAAGATGGTGAGCCGGTACATGAAGAGGCCTGCATAGCTAGATATGCAAGCTGTGAAATAGATCCTCTGGTATGTAAAAGGGACAACCGACTTTGGTTTGGTGTATTCCAGAGGAGAAGGTGTGGAGAAGGTTGCATGTTACAATGATAGCAACTTGGCAAGCGATATGGATGACAGGAAAAGCACAAATAGCATATCGGTCTACTTCAATGAGAACATAGTCGTTTGGACATCTCAAAAGCAGAAAAGTGTGTCGCCCTATCATCATGTGAAGCTGAATTCATGGATGCTACAGCAACAACATGTCAAGGCATATGGTTGCGTAGCATAATGAGTAAGATAACGGGAGAAACCCTAAGTTCAGCCGTTTTATACGTTGACAACAAATCAACAATCACATTGATGAAAAATTTAGTGTTTCATAGTAGAAGCAAGCATATTGATACCCGGTTTCACTTTATCAGAGAGAACATAGAGAATGGACTAGTTATTGTCAAGCATGTATGCATAGGGGAGCCGCATGCAGATATCCTCATGAAGGCGCTTGCTCGAGTCAGGTTCAGAGAGATGCATGATCTGCTAGGCGTTAGAAATCTCGCACAACCAAGTCTAGATTTGAGAAGAACTTGTAGGAAATAATCAAGACATGCCAAAGTTTATAGACGCCTTGCTTGGCAAGATAGAGATAAGATGCAAATCCACATCAAATCAGTTTGTGAAGATTAATATAAAGTAGAAAAATACAAAGAAAAAATTACCCCAAAGCTTATGTGTTCTCTTGTGTGTGTTTCCTTGATCTGTTACGGCGTGCGTGCGTTCTAGGGCCGAAACCAACAATACACATCCCTAAGTTGCTGCTAAGTGTAAATTATGTGTTTAACTCGATGGGTCCTAAACTTGCGGCACTTTTAGCTTGCCAAAAAGTCACAATGACATCAAAACTGACTCGGTTGTGTTAGCACATAAATCTTTTTCTTCATCTGCAAAGGATACACGCGAGCTGCAATCTAAAATAATGAGCAAAGATGCATTGGATTTCAATTTTCAAGGATGGAGCCCGCTTACCATCTCAAAACCTGGGTAAACAATCGAAGACTAGCACGGTACGGTGAAGTCCCAGAACCCCCTCCAAAAAAAAGGCCCGATTTAACTTGGAGAAAATCCCTACAAAATATCGGATTTCATGTGTCAGCTCTCAAGGTGGATTATCATGTCGCCAATAACACACACAAATAAAAGAAACGAGTAGAAAGAGAAACAAGAAGAGGCCGGATTCCAAGAAATGGAGGAGATTACTCAAGCCTTGGAGGTTGAAGTTGCTTGCGAGAAACTTCGATGCATGCAGTTGCAGCACAGGAAACAGGTTTAAATTGGACAACACACTGTGATAAAGGAGCAGCAAAGACTTCGATTTGGTGAAGTCAGTCAATGCCTTAATGGTTTTGTTCGTCCAAAGAAACCAGGGGGGAGGGGGTCAGCGGAAACTCAGGTATTGCTCGGTTGGCTGAAATAAGCTAGTTTATAACTAAAATTACACTGTAATTAGTTGAAATTATACTGTAGCCGATGGTGGCTTATTTGGCGTATCTAAATTTTAAAAAATTTAAAAATAGAAAAAACATATTAACCCATCATGGACAATGCAAACGAATGCGAAAAAAGAACCAGCAAAAAAGCTCAAAAAAAACCAAAAAGCTAGAAAAGACAAAATTTAGAAATTATAAAAAATAAACTAAAAAGTTAGAAACTTAAACCAAAGAGCGGCGTCTCAAGACTCACGAGCACACGCTTGCTTGGCTCTAGCCCCAAACGGAGCCAGGCTGGACGCTGGAGCTGTCGAGCCATTCGAAAGGTAGATATGCCCGCACTTACAAGTTGTTGAGTCAATTGGCCCGTGGAGGGCACTCTCGATCGATAGCTACATGGGAGCCAAGAACGGCACAACACGGTTGGTTGCAAGACCAAGTGTCCAAGTTCCAACACGGAAGATGGACTCAAAAAATATGACGATTTCTCTGTATTTGCCTTTCCCTATCATTGATTTGTCTACAACTACATTACTATACATGACATAAGAACGCATTGATTACTCCACAGCTCGTGTTGCTGAAATTTACATTCAAAGTTATTAGGGCACTCCTAATGCAGAAACTATGAGATAGTTTCTATAATTACCAATTAATATAAACACTACACATAGAAACTATACTCCCAATGGATAGTTTCTACAAATAAAATTTTCATCCAATCATCTACCTATCACAGCTCTTTCTATCTTGGTTCCTGTGTAGACATGTTGTCTATATAAGAAACCATTTCCTTATCTCTCCTCCTTAACTCCAATGACACATCAGCATTTTGCTTACTTGGCACCTTATTTAATGCCATAGAAACCATCCATAGTTTCTGCATTGGGAGTGCTCTTATGACGATTATTCTTAATAATTAGCTGTTGGTAAGGTGTAGTTAATGGTTTAAATTGGTAGCGTATTTAGTTGTGAATGGTATTATGGGTTTTTAAGAAGCTGAAGTGTTACGGTACTTTAATCTACTCTCAATAAATTTTATATTAAGTACTATTTTCATAATCTAAAATGTTGTATTCAATTATTTTATCTTTTGAGATGAGACTACATACTTAATCTAAGAAGCTAGTACGTAAGAATGCACGGGCTGCCGACTAGTCTATACTAATTATACATTTAGAGAATGATTTAACTATTATTCTAATGGTCCTAATTTGTAACAGTTCAGATTAAAAGAAAGAGTCTATATCAATTAAATCTAAATTAAGAGAACTTTAAAATTATAAATGAAAAAAATTAGCAATTTGATTTTATACTATTTTCAAAGTAACATCCATTAATAACTGGTGAAGTCCTAATACCCCCTAAAAAAGGCCCAATAAACTTGCAGAAAAATGGCTACAAAAGATCGGACTTCATGTGTCAGCTCTCAAGGTGGATCGATCATGTCGCTAATAAGACACACACATAAAAGAAACGTGTAGAAAGAGAAACAAGAAGAGGATTCCATGAAATGGAGGAGATTACTCAAGTCAATGGTAATGTGAAGAGGAAACTCAAGGCTCACGAGCACACGGTGGCTTGGCTCTAGCCCCAAAACGAGCCAGGCTGGACGCTGGAGCAGTTGAATCAATGAAGGTAGCCCTTTCTTTTCAGCTTTAAAAGCTGTTTTCTGACTTTTTTTGCAGTAACTTGCAAGTGGAGATGAATCCGTACTTAAAAGTTGTAAGTCTATTTAAAGTAAACACAAGATCAATGTCAAACACGGTATCTAATAATCCTACTTTTGAAGCTTAATCTAGGAATTGTAACATACGATCAAGATTGGCCTGTGGCGGCCAGTCCCGATGGCTACATGGAGCCAAGAACGGCACAACACGGTTGGTTGCAAGACAAAGTGTCCAAGTTACAACACGGAAGATGGACTCAAAAATACGACTTCTCTGCATTTGCCCCAAAACGAGCCACGCTGGACGCTGGAGCAGTCGAACCAATGAAGGTAGCCCCTTCTTTTTCAGCTTTAAAATCTGTTTTCTGACTTTTTTTTGCAGAAACTTGCAAGTGGAGATGTGTCCGTATTTACAGCTTGTCTTTCTCTATCATTGATTTGTCTACAACTATAGTACTATACATGCCATAAGAACGCTTTGATTAGGTTGTGTTTGGTTTAGAGACAAGGTAGGATGGGATGGTCCTGTCCCTGATTTTGGGATGGGATGATCCCATTTTTTGTTTGGTTAGGGGGATAGAGTCATCCCTGTTTTTTGTTTGGTTGGAAGGATAAAGTGGGATGGAATGGTCTCATCCTTTGTTTGGATGGAAGGATGAAGGTGAGACATGTGTGGCCTTTGAGTTTTTTTTTTAAAAAAAAATTGGAGGCTATTGTTGATATGTTTGTATACATAAGCCTTTGAGTTTTTTTTAAAAAAAATTTAAACAAAATAGTACTTAAAAAAACAAAGAGGTGGGATGACTCTATCCCGTGGGATGACTTTGTCCCATGAAAAAGAGGATTGCCAGTGGGATCTACAAGGAATATTCCTAGTGGAATGTCCTTGACTCTGCTTGTCCCGGAAGCAAACACCACCCCAAAGTGGGATATCCCACCTGAAACGTCCCCGTCCCTCGAACCAAACACTGCCTTACAGGACCAAAGCTGGTGCCTCCAAAGTCCAGACCACGGAGAAATTTTATTGTGTAATTGTGGTACAGGCGAGATTGTAATGTAACGAGCTAATGAAGTGATGACATGTGGTGATAAAGGTTGCAAACACACTGTAGCAAGTACTGTACGAACGGAGAAACCTGTAGCCTTTTTTTTGCTATTCCCGCTGTGTTTCCGTGATGCTACCGTACACTACAGTGCTTGCTATATAATGTTATGGGAGTGTATATATAACATTCTACTATTTTTCAATGTAAAATTAGTTAGGTTTTAACGTGTTAGATGATGATTTTTAAGGCAAAATTAGTTAGATTTTTTTCGCTATTCCCGCTGTGTTTCTGTGATGCTACCGTACACTACTGTATGGCGTTTACATGTCAAGAAACGACTTCTTTTTTGTACTGAAGGGAATAGTTCCTCTACAGTGTCCCTTGGAGCATTCAACAATATTGTCATGCATATATTGTTTGGAATGCAGGAGGTTTTTCATATTCATGTAGGAATTGAATTGTTTTAAGTAGAATTTCTGCAGATTTCCTATGAAATTTTTGTAAATTTCCTGTGAAATTCCCACAATCTGAGTAGGGAAAATAAAATAATTTTCAAAATATATATTATTTTCCTTTTTTTATAGATACTTGGATATCCGACAATATTGCTCATGTAGACCAGGAGTGTTTGGTTCTAATTTAATTTGTTGTGCCTTTTTTTTTGCCTGATGACTCGCTTGCGCTGAGTTTTTTTTAACTAACATTACCACACTTGTGGTTGGTGTAGCTGCCGAAAAAGCATCGCAAGCCTAATTTAGGTGAGGCAACGTTGGTTAACAATCAAACCTGATAAAATCGTCAGCATTATCAATCACCTTTGGACAATATGACAAATCGTCGGCTTTGGTACTAATGTTAGTTTATGAATTAAAAAAAAGGATCACCAGAATAACTTTTCCAAATCAGATAAGCACAAAGGTAGGCCAACCACACGAAGCAACATCTTCATTTGTAGCTAGGCGGCAAGCTTCCTTTCCTCTTCCTCGCATCCTCCCAGCAGACGCTCATGACTCATCCCTTAGTTGCCCCGCATATCTGAATAAGTTTGCATAATCCTTGGCTAGCATACTTCCTAATAACTTAATTACTAGCTGTTCTCCCGAAAAGTGCGATAGAGCATCTGATACTACGGTACGTAAGGCCTACTGTATTGTTCTTGAACGGTTTTTTTTCTTCATGATTTTATTATCCGGAGATTTTTCTCGTATGCGTAGTCATATCCAAAGAAAGTCAGTACTTGGTTATTCATTCAAATTCTCTGTGTCTATATAAAGAATAGGGAATTTGGTGTTTCTGCCTCTGTTTTGGACTGCAAATATGATTTTACCCTTACTTTTTTAACTTTGTGATTTTGCCCTCGCGATTTTGAAATGAAGACTCCGTTTACCCCTGTTTTCTGACACCGTTAAGACTGAAGGATTAAATGGTAAAGAAAACAAAAGATACCCACGCGAAAAGACAAGAATACCCCCTTCCTTATCATTTCCACTGGAGCCTCCCACCCACACAATCGCATCTGAGAGACCGAGGAGCGGCGCGACGCGAAAGGCTAGGGTTAGGGTTTGCCTCCAGGAGCGGCGCGGCGGCACCCCAGGCGCGGCGGCCCCCAGGCGGCGGCCTCCAGGAGCGGCGCGCGGCGGCGTCCCCAGGCGCGGCGACCCCAGGCGCGACGCGGCGGCCCCCAGGCGCGGCGCGGCCGGCCCCCCAAGGTACCTGGGCGGCATCCCTCGCGCCGCGGTGTTCGCCACCGTCGGCGCGTTCGCCAAGGCTTACGCGTCGCTGCTCAACACCACCACCGTCCACAATGTCGACGCCCTCCTTCGCCTCGTCTCCTCGCGGCCCCCCGGCACGCCTCTCCTCACCGTCAGCAACCACATGTCCACGTCTGTTCCCCTGCCCTCCCAACTCATACTGTTACCCCATGTATATTGCTCTTGCTGTTTGTGGCTTTAAACTAGATTTAGGAGGAGAGATCGGAGGTGCTGTGTTGCCAAGTTGTGACTGATCTGTCTTGTTCCGGCCCCTGGTTGCAAAATCTGTGCGAATTGTTTGGTCGATAACCTGCAAATGGGATCCTGTCTTGACAACATTCACTCTAGGATTCATGCTGCGTATCAAACTATCAATAGAACCCGTGTTCATTGGGGTTTACAGCATGTAGTGGATTTCTATGTACGACTGTCTTTAGCATATACGAATCTGTGAAGCGCTGGCAGTCTTGGAATACATTGTACCCGTATTTCCTAGGGATACAACTCGGACACGTCCCGCGCACATGTTCTTGTTGGGATTTTTCACTTTAAATTGTCGAAATTGCAGTTATGCACATTTTAAGCATGTCGCTAGCTTGAAATATTTTTGTTAAGTGTGCATATTGCTCTTTTCTTAACTTTTTGTTGAATCATCCCTTACCTTGTCAATTTACTGTAGAATAGTATCTATGTTAAAGGAAAGTGTGATTTGTTTTTTTTCTTATAAAATGTATACGCAACTGACAAAAAAAGATCTATCTTATTTATATGTGCCGCGTCTGCATGCTGTCATATTGCACATGTGACACATGTCATGTATCAGTGTTGTGATAGTTATGAATTTGTTAGGCATGTATAATTTGATGTATATAATCTCTTTCGTCAGCAGTTTTGGTAACCTTGAGTTTATCCCATACTTGTTTGTACAGGGTAGATGACCCGCTAATGTGGGGATTCAAGGGTTTCCCAACTGCAGATGCAAAGCTTGGAAGATGGGTGCTGATAGCAGAGGATATCTGCTTCAAGAATATATTCATGTCTTACATGTTTCGCCTTGGTAAGGGTCCTTTGTTTCTTTGTTATTTCTGTTGCATGATTTGTATGGTCAGCTGATAATCAGAATGGTAAGTTGTGATAGATCACCACTTAGAATGCTTTGCCATTGCTGTTTGGCTTGATTTTTCTTAGGAACATGTGTAGAAATTATTTTCTGTAATGGATGATGATCTACTAGTGTGTGTTTTGTGGGATATGAAAGTGGAACTTGTAGACATAGTGAGCTTCCCGTAACCTCACTTTCATTCCTTAGAAACCTATGATGGTGGAACACCCTCCCTACTTAGGTAATAATTCATTTCAAGATATGGAACGTTGCCTTAGTGGAGCCATTTTAAGGCATTTTTAGTGTAGAGTGTGAGAACCCTATTTAATCCAGTGGCTCGTTTGCTTTCATGAAATATGTTTGCATTGTAAGTGCCAACAACCTTCATAGGCTTGAGTCACTAGACTAACTGATATCATGTGGAGTGAGTTGCTATGAACATCTATAGATTTTCTGTGACCTAGAGCAAAATGTATGACATAGAGCAAAATGTTTATGCAGGCTTGGTCATTAGTACAGATGCAGGCAAAGGAATAGAAGTGGCTGTAGATGATGTGTATCCTGGAGTGGAACACAGAGAATGTATGAGGCACTTGTGGAAGAATATGAAGAAAAGTTTCAGTGGTACTCTTTATGGCAAGAATATGTGGTGTGCTGCCAAGAGCTTCACAATCTCAGATTTCAACTACTTCATGGGGAAAATAGAGAAGGATCCTAAGGCCATTGAATGGTTGGATGAGAATCATCCATATGTGTGGAGTAGAAGCAAATTCAGTGAAGACTCTCTCCATATGACGTGGAAGTGGTGCTGCTACTGGAAGGGGAAGGGGAAGAGGTTCAGGAAGGGGAAGGAGAGGAGGAACTACTGGGAGACTTGCTAGTTTGTTAGGTCTTAATGGTTGAATGTGATGTTTGCCAATAGAGATCTAAAAACCCAATGCTAGTTGCTACTTTTGTTTGACATGTCATGCGGATCTGTATGTTGCAATGTCATATGGATATGTTGGTATGTCATCTAGACATTAATATGACATGTACATGTATGGCATGATATCTCTTGGTTATCTATAATCTCTTCATGTTTACATGCAAGTTGTGTGATAAAAAATTGTGTTTCTCTGAATTTTAGCATAAATGTTGTGAAATTTTGCAAAATTTGACAAAATTTGTCCAGATTTATATTAATAAAACGAATGCATAAATTTGTGTCTAGTGCATTGACAACATCCCTACCAAATATGTCAAAACTTCATAAAGAATAATGTTTATTTATCTCGCTATGTTTGTTTCCATTGCGTGTCTTGGCGGTTTTATTCTGAAATCAGTTCAAATACTGTGCAGTGTTCATAGAATGAGAGACCATGTGAGGTGTCCTCATGTTTATGATGAGTTATTGACACTTGGTTTGTGATTGAGTTTGATTTGAGCGTTTCCTGCTAAGTCGACGTAGCCTTAAAAATGTTCGGAATCGCTTTCTGTGCAAAGTCGTAGCTTCTGGCCGTTGTCGTAGGCTCGTTTGACCACTTTGGTCGTGGTCGGAAGCCTGCCGGGCAGGTTACGACCACGTTGTCGTCAATCGGGAGCCAGGCGAGTCATTTACGACCACATAGTCGAAGGTCGGAAATCTCCCAACTCCTTTACGACCACGTTGGCCGTGGTCGTAGGCCAATATGACCATGTTGGTCGTGGTCGAAACAGGTTGCGACCACGTTACCGCGAGTGGTAGTCGGAGGTCGAGACTTCGACCACTGTGGTCGGTAGTCGGCAGATCTCGACTTCGACCACGTGGGAAGTCGAAGCGACTGCGACCACATTGTGAAGCGGTCGTATGCGGTCGGCTGCGGGCGTAGGACAGTTGGTCGTGGTCGGATGTGCTCTCAAGCGCCCGGGTGTGGTTGAAAAGGGTCTCGACCACTGTAAAACTCGTTGTACGTGGTCGGAAGGTGTTTCGATCATGCGCTAAACGGTCGGAAGTCCCCGGGAGGGTTGAACGTGGTCGTAGACATCTAGTAACCGGTCGTATGACCTCCAGGATCGGTCGTTTCACCTGAGAATCGGTCGTATCAACTCCTGGGCTAGTCGTCTTGACCTGGAGAGCGGTCGTAGGTCATGTGCATGAATGTTTAAGTGTTTTCGACCGGTCGTAATGGGTGTACGACTTTGTGGAACATGGTTTGAGTTTTGTTTTTCTTATGCAAATGTTTATACACAATGTTTTGTGCGGTACTATGAATGTATGCTTGTCTGTGATGGTTTGTAGGACTTGGAGACTAGTTGTGGAGAGGCATGGATGGCCAAGACTAGGCACGAGCGGTGCTGAGGTCAAGCGTGGTCGGGAGATGCCGAAGACGATGAGGTCTGCCAGGTGGTTGCAAGACTTGAGCGACAAGGGAGGAGGAAGCTTCCAGGAAGGCAGTGGGATGGCATTTTGGAGAAATGCGGAAAGCTGCAAAGGGAAGCTGCGTCTCTGCTAAAGCACTGGAGTGGTTGGCGCTAATGGGCAAAGCAGTGGAGCCGTTGGGTGTAACGGGTAAAGCACTGGAGCTCATTCTCGCTAGTGGGTAAAGAAAATGGTAAAACCCGGTGTTTGTTGGGGTTAACGGGTTCTCCCCTGGAAGCTTGAGGCTATAAATAGAGAGGTAGAGCTCGGGTGATCGGTGAGGTTGTTCTCGAGTCACTCTGAATTTTTTCATCTCTATTTGTGTGAGTTGTCTCTCGGCAGAGCACGGTTGCTCTTGTACCTCCGATGGAGTGGCTGTAGAAACCTCCATAATCAATCATTCATCTCTCTTCCTCAAGTTGATTTCTGTCGTTATTAGATGTTGTGATTGTTTTGTTTGCGATCTGTTTTGAGAGCTTGTTCTTCTTGCTATCCTTTTCTCTCATCTCTTCTGTGTGAGTCCGTATTTGCTTTGGTGTGCTTCTTGTTGCTCAGAACTGAGAATTTGTCTCAAGGCCACTTGGCGAGTACATTCTCGAGAGCAAAGGTCGTTTCAGAGAAGTCTGCCTTGCCATGGTCTTGCGCCTCAAAGTGCTCTGTGTTTGTGCTCGAGCGTGTCTCTCTAGTCGACCATAGCAAAGACTTTGGATTTCCTTGATTGTTTCGCTTCCAGAGGTCTGGTTCTGTCAGTACCTCCGGTTTCAGGACCAAAAGTCCAGTGAGTCTCAAGTTACTCGGAAATCTAGCAAACGAGTCCTTCTCTGTTCTTGTTTCAACCGCGCAGTATTCTCTGTTTAAGTTCTTTTGTTGGTTCGGGCAAAGGTTTCGACCACATGGTATTCGACCACCAGTTGGCTTACAACCACGTGTGTTCGACCTGAGAAGCCATTTCTTTCGACTGATTTGTTGTGTGGGTACTTGGGAGGTTTTTGAAGGCACCATTCACCCCCCTCTATTGCCATTTCGGTCCTACATAGAAATTACAGGCAGAGAGGTCACACTGTATATAAGGTAGAGTCTAGCACAAAACATCGACAGAATTTTATGGATTTCAGATATATGCCAATGCAAATATCCCAGTTCACAAGAAATCTGTACTGATCTCGTCTCGTTTGTGTGCTTCAGGATACTCATGCAGTCGGAGCTGGTGTATGTGTACCCGCTACCTTTGTTACCATTGGTACCCTTGATAAAGGTCTATAAAGAATACATTTATATAATTCTCGTTCTATACTACTCATATGTGATGAGTAAGTTCGTATCTGAGAGTAAGTTCACAAATGATAAGTCGGATCGGCCACTGTCGCGATTCAAGCGCACATATCGTCTGGCACTGCTGCTGTGCAAGCGGTGGATCGAATTTCTCGGCCTTAGTACACGCCATGCCAACATCAGGATCTACATCGATACAGCCGTTGTTGTGCTGATTTCTTATGCGTCACTGCTTCATATCAACTTGAACTACATCTGGCTCGCCATCTTTCCCTTCATCACACTTGCCTTCATCATTGTGCTGTGCAACGAGGAGCTCTGCGGCGCCAGTGAGGCTAACCTGAGCAGTAGTGGTACTTCTGCAGCGAAAGATGAGGAGAAGAAAACGAAATCCCGGCTGGAGCTCGAGTTAATAGCGGTGGTGCCGTTCTGGTTGCTATGCTCTATGGGACAGCTTCATCAAGCTGACCAATTCGCCGTCTCCCGGTTCCTTCTCTTCCTCAGCTCCACGCTGGGGTTGCTGACACTGATGATGGCACGGCTGGTGCCCACCGAAGTCACTCCCGGCTTAGCACCGGCGTCGGAGTTGCTCCACAAGGCCTCGCTTGTAGCGCTGCTGGTGACCGTGCACACAGTGGCCGCGGAGCTGATAGGTGAGGACGTGGTGATGTTCTGCGGGTTCTGGGATTCAAAAGGCTAAAAATTTCGGTGGCCACCAAATTTGACGAATTTCGGACCGGTTTTCAGCTACGTTGACCAGTCAAACATTTTGTATTTAACCAAATTTTGACCGAATAGAACAGCAACGATGAAGGATAAGCTCTGGACTAGCAACGATGAAGGATAAGATGAAGGATAAGCTCTGGACTAGCAGCCAGAGGCTTAGATGAAGCTGATGATGAACTCGGGCCTGTCCGAAATGGATGAATCTCACCGAATTTCAGCTCTTTCGGGTCGAATCCCAGAACCCTGGACGGCAGTCGAGAAATCCACCGACTTTTCAAGCTTGCCGTCGCATCCTTCGTGCACCGTCGCATCGTGATCTTGGCCACCGCGCACGCTCATGTAGCAGCGCCATAGGGTGAGAGGCACCAATGGGACAAGAACGGGGAGGTAGTACACGTTCTTCATGCTGATGAGAAGTAGGATGCCGTAGGCCAGCGCCATCAGGAGAATGAGCGCAGAGGTGGACGAGCAGCTTCGAGGCACGAAACAGGAGGCCTGCGAGCCCTTCGGTCAGTAGCTTCGATAAGCAGAGGCAGAGGTACGGGAGTAAGCCGGCCTCGAGAGTACAGGCAGCCAGTGGGGAGATGCCGCCTCGTACGAATCCGTTCCCCTTGCTCTTCAGGTCGACCTTCTTCAGTGCGACGGCAAGAAGAACTGGGCATACCATCATCACGATGCCTTCAGCGAAAGCCCGTACTCGATTCTTCATGGCGCCCTGATACACAACGAAAGCAGCGGCGGGTGACATGAGAAGAATGAGTAACATATATTTGATAATATATCGATGAGTTTCCGCGATTCCAACGGAATGGTCCCAATAGAACACTGAAACAACCCGAATTTTAGAAACAATTTGAATTTAATTGAGTCTTGTTTTTATTTAATTCTTGGTTCTATCCAGCACCTCCCTCACTCGTCCGCACCACCTTTTCCCCCCACCACTCCATATCCTTCATCCATTTGTGCGCAGCCCCAGTCATAGCCACTGCTCACCATTCCAAAATATTGCTGCTGCAAAAATCTCGGTTAGCCACCGCCTTCTTGATTCAAAGGCCGTACCTGCTCGATGGTAGCGTCTCTGATACCCAATTAGTGTCCCTTACTAGCTGTTGAGGCAGCCAAAGCTAGAAAAGCCGCCGCCGTCGGTTTTTCTCTTTGCCAAGCTCTTCCACCGCGACCTTCAGTGGTCTCGATCCATTTCCCCGCTGCCACACCTCTGCTACTCACCCTCGGTTGTACGCCTCGCCAGCCCCATCCCTGACATTCCTTATTTACCCCTTGATTCACAGTGAAGCTTCCGGACCAAACCTGGATGCCGCCTCTACTCTCTCCTGTCTCACGACCGATAACCTCGTGCCGCAAATTCGAGCACCTTGGAACCCACCTTTGCCAGCAAGGCCCACCATACACCCCCCTCATTCGTGCCATGAACCTTACCTGGACCAGTATCGTAGTCGTCTCACATCCCACCGCCTCCTGACCTCCCTGCTCTCTTTGCTCTCATCCTCTCACAGCCAACTTGACACGCCTTTGACCACTTTTGATCATCGCAATGCCGCGCCTGAGGTAGCTTGTACCTCCCCTCTGTCGGCTGCGTCGTGCCCTCCCGCACCTTCCCGACCTTTGCTTCGCGCCGCAAACCACCTTAGCCTTGCTCTTTTGTCGAACCGCCATTCTCATCCTATTTAAACCCTCGAACCCCTCCATTCGAAAGCACGGTACCCGAGGTGAGCCACCCACCCTCAATTGCTCCGACAACCACCACACCGCTGGCGATCACCAGAATACCCCGAAGTAAGTCAATTTCCAATTCCTATTAATGAGTCGATTCCTTTGCAATTGCATTCGGTCGTAGCACCTTTATGCTCCCTAAAATACCACCGAACCATTACCATAACTCCTCAAGCCCCCTTCTTCCAAATCACCGAAGTTCGTCGCCCAACTAAAGACCATTACCGTGGGCAGCCCAACTCGGAGATCCTCGACCTGAACCGTCACTTCCCTAAGCCTCCCCTACTCTTAGTGATGCTTGAACACCAATGCTATTGTTCTATTAGCTTAGCCATACCCATGTGCCATTCAAAAGTCCCGAAAAGAGAAGACCTCACTGCCGATGCTCGCCTAACTTCCAGCATCTCCCGAGCCCAAAACTAAAATCCTTGTGGCCTCAGGAACCCACCCGTGATCGCCAATTGTTGTTTTGACCATGAAATCTCCAACCCTTCCACCACTTGAACTCTCTAACTGCTCCACCACTTGAACTCTTCGACCACCTTGTAATCGAGAAGAGCTTCAATCGCGCTGCTTCGAGTCCTGAGCAACACCACTCGAACGGGCCACTTATACGCCGCCTGATGCTCTTAAGCCACTCGAACGCCGTTCGATGCTCCTAAACCGCTCGAACGCTGTTTGATCTTTTAAGCCACTCGGATGCTTCTGACTGCAACAATGTTCTTTCAACTACAGCTTATGACCATGGTGCCTTTGACTATGGCGCATCATCTCGATGCTACGACCACAGCTTCTTGCGTACACGGAGTCTTCGACTGCCTCGTTCTTGGAGCTATAGTACTCGGTGTACAGTACTCAGAGCCTCCTACTTTGACTTCCACAGTTTCGACTGCTGCTTTAGCTATGGCTTCGACCACTGCTTCGACTATGGTTTCGACTGCTGCTTCGAGTGTAGCTTCACCTACGGTTTCTATGACCACTTACAACTCATCAAAATTAAATCTAACAATCTCCGCAGCTACTCAGACGTCGTTCGATCTCCGTACTAACTCATACACCATTCGATCTTCGTCGACTTCGCAATCAAAATTGAACCTCAACCGCCCACCTAACTTCATAGTCATGCCCGAAACTGCAGAGTACAACTACTGAAGAGTCATTACGACTACATTGTCATTACGACTACGTTGTGGTTTACGACCACACTGTGGCTTACAACCACACTGAATCCTCGGTCTCAATAGTCGTAACTCGATTACGACCACATCTTCCCGCCCCACAAACACATCCGCTCGTAAGCAAAATTTGTGCCAACAGAAACCACCTGAGTACTTGAAACTTTGTTCTCCGAGTATGCAACGACTAATTTGATAAGGACCAAACCCTCTGTGAATAGTAAAACCCATGATGAACAGTACCAAGTCTGTTAATGTTCATGAAACCCCAAAATATATGTATACATCTATTTCGATTGTTTCAAACCCATCTATCCATTCCTTAGTCCCGTCTTCCCATACCAAACTCCTATAAACCCCTAACCTATTTTATTTGATTTTTTGAATTTTATTTATTTATTTTCTTTCTTTTATTCCTAACTGAGTCCTTCGAGCATAGAATTGATTTGTTTCTTTTACTTTGCAATAGCACACGATGTCATAAACCAGCCAACACAGGAAAGAAAAGCTCAAGTACAAGCACAAGACTCAGAAAAATACGAAATCGTAGAATACAGTGATTCACAAGGTAAGTCACATGTTTTTATCATGTTGAACGTATATTACTTCAATTATTTATTTATCAGTATTTTCATTATGTTATTTTCACATTGTTATTTCTTGTACAATAAATGTTTAGAATGACACGATATTAGTTATGTCCTACCGCCTGATAAAGCCCAGTTCAAATTGAAGGCCATATTCACCTTGACAAGACTTAGTATTATTATAAATACTATTTAAATAATCATGGTAGATCAGGAACTCAACTGTTTTATACTACTAAGAGACTTGACACTTTGCCGGTAGAATTTCAAAAATGGTTATAGGATAAGGAGATATCATAAGAACCTACGAGACGGTTGGGTCTCATAACCTTATCCTATGGTGGAGACTTGGACTGGAAAGGTGGTGGTGCGGATGGGCACTGAAACGGTGTGGATGGGCATTGAAACAAGGGCTTGTAGATCGAAGTTACCTCGGTGAAAATATAAGGACTAGAATCTTATGACAAGTAAAGATCATAGTGATCGCTCAATCACAAACGTTGATTCATCTAACCTAGTTTAGTAGCTGCTCAAATTCGATTGAATATCTATAAAGGGTGGAGGGTGATGAGGAAGTTTTTGTGATATAGGAGGGGGTATAACCATACTTAACAATAGTAGGTCCACTTTAAATCAGGCGAGGCCGTGGGCCACCTGAGTTTATTTAGAAATAGTCCCTATTAGGTAGAGGCTATATAAAGAATTGTGCAGCGAAAAGCCTTGTTTTCTTAACTCTGTTGTGGGAGTTAGGAAATCTTGTGGGTAAAGTTGGGCAACTCTACAGAGTCATTTATTAATGGTATTCGAATGCAAGCACCTGTTTTATGCATGAAAGAAAAGGAGGTGTTACATTAGCATGTAAGTTGCATTATTACAAATGGTGTCAACTGTCAAACATGATTCCTTGTATATGCACAAATTATGCATGAAAGGAAAGGAGGTTACTATTGGAATATTTTAAACAAAAAGTTAATGTTGTGAGAGAAATGAACGTAGATACAGTTGTAGCATATTGTTTATAGAAAATTTACATGGTACTTCTGAATGCAAAGTAATATTTGCCGTTATTGCCATGCATTTTGATTTATATTTGTGTGTCAAATTGTTCCCTTTTGTTGTATCAGTCGACACAACTCAAATTCATAGTTATCATTCTAGTATAGCAATAGCTGTGTTGCGATCCGCCCTTAGTAGATACAAATTGCAGTACACAATGGGCTAAATTGATGAGAACATAGGAGGGATTTGGGAAGTTTCCAGAGAGGAATGGCGGAGTGCAGGAAGAAGCAGCAGAGAGGAGATGGGAAGAGCCATGGGGAAGAAGCCTTTGCTCGGTTCGCCCCAAGGTCCCAACTAGAGATGACAATTGGGCGCAGCCCAAGTTGCAAGCAGTGGAGGGAGGCTCATTCCAAATACGTCTTTGGCATTGAAAGAGCCGACGAAGGTAGTGCCGCCGGAGGTTGCGACCGTGGTCGGAGGGGTCGCGGGCGTGGAAGGGGGCAAGGTCACGAGGACGGGCATTAGCAAGGGCTTTGGTGCGAGGTACATGGCCGCGGGGACCACCTCACCCGCAATTGCTCCTCCATCGTGGCCCTCCGCAAAAGCGTAACCAGGGAGCGAGCTCAAGACACCAACACACTAATAATAGCGCATGTACAGCAGCATCTGGAGGCACCCCAGATTCAACCCCTCCCACCCTACTACGGATTCAAGGCCCAGAGACCACCCCACACCGAGTGATCAACGCCATCTCGAGCGGGTTGCCCCTGGACTTCCCCTCCAAAAGACAGAGAAGGGCTTATGCCCGTCGGATCCATCATGTTGCAGCATACTTGCGTAGGTGTTCTGGAGTGGGCTCGCATGGACATCACATTCAGAGCGGAGGATGCCACAAGGATAGACTTCCCCTAATAGGATCCCTTGGTAGTCACGGCCAACATTGCTGGCTGTGAGGTATGGCAGGTTTTGGTCGATGGTGGAAACTCCGCAGACCTCTTGTTCGCAGTGCCTTCGACTAGATGGGCCTCCCTCAAAGTAGACTAGCACCGACCCACATACCCTTGCAAGGTTTCAGTGGGCGGCTGATCAACACCATACGGTAGACAGCGCTCGAAGTGCTTTTCGTGCAGGAGGTGTGGAACAGGCATGAAGTCGTCATGTTTGACGTAGTCAATCTGCAATACCCATACAATGCTATTCTAGGGAGGGCCACCCTCAACACATTTGGTGCAGCCCGTACCACAACTACCTTTGCATGAAGCTCCAGAGTCCTAAAGGAATCATCACAGTAATGGGCGATCAAGACCTTGTGCAACAAATTGAAGTTGGCGCGCGGGGCCTGCACTAGAAAGTCCACGTTGAGAGTCACAGACCCACCCTGCCTTTCGCCTCCAGATGGCTGCCCAAGCCGAAGCCGGGTGGTGATGTGAAGATGATCCCGCTCCAGCTAGAGGACCCAACAAAGCAGGTATCGATCGGAGCTAGCCTCACCCCCGAGGCAGAACAAAAACTCATGGCCGCGCTGCGCAAGAACGTGGACATCGTTGCACTCGACTCGCCCGACATCGGGGGTTGAGCGTTCGTCATCAAGCATAAGCTGGCGGTCCGCCCCGACGTGAACCCAGTTAAGCGGCAAATGAGGTGGATGCCCCTCGATCGCTGGCCAGCCCCGTCCTGGTTAAGAATCCAATGGGGCCTAGCGCATGTGCGTCTACTTCACCAACCTCAACAAAGCATGCCCCAAGGACAACCATTTGGACACCAAGTACAAATGGCGAAGGAGGACAGGGCAAAAACAAGCTTCATTCTCCCTTGTCCCAGGCCATCAAGGCGTGTTGGTAGTCGCCAAGGTGAGTCCGTCGAATTAGAGGGAGCCCCTAGTCGAGGAGTCGCCGTTAAGGCGAATGAAGCTTGGCCAAGGCAAAGTCATCGAGGCCAAGTTGAACCATGCCGAGGTGAAGCCATCGAGATGTGTTAGAGCTTGTTGAGGCGAGTCTGTCGAACTATGGGAAGCCCCTAGTCGAGCAGACACCGTCGATGCAAAGTGACGTCGACCGAGGTAGAAGCCATCGAGGCCGAAGTGAACCACGCCGAGGCCAAGCTACCGAGGCGTGTTGGTGGTCGCTGAGATGAGTCCGTCAATCTAGAGGGAGCCTTCGATCGAGCAGACGTCATAGAGATGAAGCGACATTCGGTTGAGGCAGAAGTCAGCAAGGCCAAAGTGAACCACATCGAGGCCAAGCCATCGAGTTGTTGGTGGTCACTGAGGTGAGTCCATCGATTTGGGGGGTCCTAGTCGAGTAGACATAGTTGAGGCGAAGCGACGTTCGGTGAAGGCAGAAGCCATCAAGGCCAAAGTGAACCACTCCAAGGCCAAGCCATCGAGACGTGTTGGGGATCCGTGTGCAATGGTGATGTTGGTCCAGAGAAAGTGAGGCCGGATGCAGTCCGGATGATTGAGAGGTGGGGCGGTGGATGTGCGTGGCAAAGTCAAGCGACGAGACGTCCCGCCGTTGAGAGACCCAAGGCGGAGCGTCCTGGGGGGACTCAAGGCGAAGAGCCCTGAGGGTCTGGGAGACCCAAGGCGGAGCGCCTTGAGGAGTCTAAACAATGCGGAAGCCAAAGTCCAAGCGGCGCGGAGGAACCTCGGGGGAGCTCATGGGCGCACGTAGGGTGAGGCCGGGGCGTGCGTGGAGGGGGAGCCGGGGCGAGGCTGGGACGTGCGGAGGGTGTGCCTGGGGCGTACACAGGGGGCGAGGCCTAGGTTCACATGAAGGGGGCGAACCCTAGGGAGGCCCAAGAGGCGCGCAGAGGGCGAACCCTAAGGAGAGGCTGGGTTGAGGTGGGGTTCATGCCCGGGGAGAAGCCGTGGCGCGCGTGGAGGGCGAACCCTGAGGAGAGGCTGGGGTTCATGCCAGGGGAGCCGTGGCGCACGCGGAGGGCGAACCCTGAGGAGGCCTGGGGCTCGAGGCTGTCCGCCCCCGAAGGGAGTCCGGGACAGCTCGAATTCGCCTGTCGACCTTGCCTTCATCTTCTTAAGCAATGTGGCTTCTTAGTTGATCTACACAGACGGCGCCAACTGTCATCGATACAAATCTGGACAATAAACTTAGAGGCACCCCTGGTCGGATACGGAGACCCCTGAGGATGCGAAGGGACTCAAGGAAAGCACACAATCACCAAGTGTATTCAATATGGGTGTCTTGGATTACAAAATGGTCCCCCTCTCCCATTACAAAGGGTCGTATTTATAGAGGGGGATAGGGAGGTGAGTGAAGTTATAAGTTTGCCCTTAGTGTCTAGTTTATTCATAGGGGTATCCACATCATTTGCTCTGCGTGGGCCACTCCATGTCCGGGGCTCTAGGGCCGGTCTGAGGCCGGCCTCGGACCTCGCCCTGGGTTGGCTCCTAGCCCCTCCGGGGTCATAGCTATAGGTCTTGCATACCTAGCCCGGTGTCGGCCCTAGACCTCTTTGGGGTCGGGCTCAGACCCCTCTAGGGTTGGTCTTATGCACCTTGCCCGGGTTGGCCCCAGGGTCGGTCTAGCGGACCTCACTGAGGTTGACTTATGGACTTAGCTTGGGGTAGGCCTTCCCATGGGTGTCATCCCTTCGAGGTGGTTGTGGGCCCAAGGTAGCGTGGGGACCCTCCCCCAACAATTTGTGTTTTTTATTGTTGGTTGCTGAGGCATATGATTTTGTTAGTTGCATTGATTATAGCATCAGCTCTAGATGTTACAGGGACTGTTTCTGTAGAAATCAAATAGAAAGATACAAATTACAATTGAATGAGAGCATCTGAATTACTTCCTATTATTGTTGCATGAGACAGGGAACTCCTAAATTCTAATTCAGAACCTCCAACATTAAGTACATCATGTAACAATGTTTCTTGTGGGCTCTTGAGAAGAACTACTATAAGACAGAGGCCTTTGTGTCCTCTACCATGCCCTCATTAAGTACATCATGTAAGAATGTTTCTATCCTTATATGCCTTGGTTTCTTTATCTGTATATGGCATATTCATCTATTTATTCCCTTGTACTCCCTACATATATTACCCTTTGGGCCTCATGAATATACACACAATATTCATAACATGGTATCAGAGTAAGGGCTCTGACCTTGTTCTTCCGCTACCTCCAACGCCACCCAGGCTTCGGCTCAGGCCGTCACCGCCGCCGTCCGGACCATCGCCGCCCAAGCCGCCGCCACCGCTTGGGCTGTCTCCGCCTGAGACGCCACCCAGGCCACCATCGCCCGAGCCACCGCCGCCGCCAGATCCGGTGCTACCTCACTTGATCTGGTGTCGCTAGCCAGATCCAGCCGATCCATCGTTGCTGTCGCCGCCGCTCGGGCAACCACCGTCGTTGATCTAACCACCGCACCATCCAGCGCCTCCTGTTAGACTTCATTGCCTTGGTCGCCGCACCGTCCAGCACGGCCTGCCGATGGCTTCCATCCCATCTGTTGCAATCCCATTCTCGGGAACAAAGCTCCATGGAATAAACTATAGGTTATGGTCTTCTCTCATGGAGATCATGCTTGATGGTCTCGCCTTTGGGGACATGTCATCGGCGCACGCCCTGCTCTGCCATCGCTGGTTCAGCCTCCTAGGCAGTCTACTTCTGCACCTCCTACAGCAAATGAGGCTGCCAAGAAGGAAGCAAAGACTGCTGCTGATGAGGCTTTTCAGTATGCCATTGACACTTTCGAGCGCTGGTGTGCTAATGAAGCCCTTGTTCGTGCCATCCTGGTGGTCAGCGTCGACGACTCCATCCAGCCAAACATTGTTGGTCTATGGTCTACTCGATAGATCTAGGAGTACTTACATGAGCGATACCAGCAGTGCAGGGATGCTTAGTTCTTTTTGCTTCAGCGTGAGTTGGAGATGCTTCGCAGGAGATTCTTCCATTGATGACTTCTTTCGGGCCTAGGCAAGTCTCTGGCGCCACCTAGATGAGTTGGCCTCTCCACTTTGTCAGGAGTGTCACAAAGTGCAAAAGGCGGATCATGATCGCGTTCACCTTTATGACTTTTTTGCCGCCTTCGCCTAGAGTTTGAGCTTGTCGGAGCTCAGCTGCTAAGCCGCACTTCTCAGCTAACTGTTATAGTCCCTTTCGACGCTTGGGTGAAGAGATTCGTCTCCGGTTAGCAGCACAGTCTGTTCCGACTGTGCTTGTTGCCCCTTCTTCAACAATGATATTTGCTTCGACTATGGCCTCTCCCTAGGTGCTTGTCTCCGCTCCTGTTTTCGCACCAACTAGAGTTCAGTGCAACTACTACAAGAACTTCGGGCCCGACTACTAGAGTTGTGCGGTGCGAAAAAAGCGAAACAAGACACGTGGAGGTGGGCGACAAAAGGGGGGCAGGGATGCCCTTCACAGGAGGACTGACTAGCTCATCAGGTTTTGCTCAAAAAGGTCACTCTGTTCAGCAGCTCTGCCAGGCTCTACTTCAGCAGCTCTCTGATAGCTCAACGGGTTCTGCTAGTTTAGCACAGACGTCTCCTCCAAGTGCCTCTTGGGTTCTATATTCTAGTGCCTCTTTTCACATAACACTGGACCACATCTCTCACTTCAGTAGGAACTCCTGATTTTCCTATGTTTGTTTAGACAACTGACGGTATTTCCTTGTTTGTCAGCTATCAGAATATTCTTTTGTCCACTGACTTTTCTGTTCCAGCTGTTTCTCATGTTCCCCAGCTTACCATGCAACTTCTTTCGGTTAGATAGCTCACCGATCTTAGTTGTAGGTTTTTTTACTCTCACACCTGTTTTGTCCAGGATTGACAGACAGGGACGGTACTTGGAGCTGGCTAGCGCCGTAGGGAACATCAGGGTCTCTACATTCTCGACCGCCTCTACCTTCCATGCACTTCAGCTGCTCCTACTACGTCTGCCTCTACCGCCACTACTGCCACCACCTCTGGAGTTTTGCGCGGCATCACTATTTAGGACACCTGTGTGGGTCCCGTCTTCCTTTATTAGTTCATCAATGTGTTCTTGGACGTGTTACTGTTGACACGTCAATGTTTTATCAGGGTTGTAAGTGGGCAAGCAGCTACAACTTCCTTATCATTCGAGTGAGTCCATGTCTTCTCGTCCTTTTGATTTAATTCATCCTTTTGATGATTATTCCCGTTTCACTTGACTTTTTCCCTATGACTAATCATGGTTAGTTTCTTGTGATCTATCGTAGCTTTACTACGACGGTTCGTACTCAGTTTGAGTCTTTTATTCGTACTTTTCGCTGTGATTTTGTGGAAGAGTACTGTTTTGGTGCTTTTAGACAATTTCTTTCTAAGAATGGCACTCTTTACCAGTCTTCTTGTCCTGGTGCTCATGCTCAGAATGGGGCTGCTGAACGCAAGCATCGTCATCTGTTTGAGACTGCTCGCACTCTTCTTTCTTCTCATGTTCCACCATAGTTCTGGGCGGAGGTTGTTTCTATGGCTGCATATTTCATCAATATGCAGCCTTCCACTGCTCTTAAGGATGTCAGTTCTATAGAGCGTCTCTACTCTAGAGTCCACAGTAGTCACCTTCGTGTTTTTGGTTGTACCTATTTTGTCCTACTATAGCCTCGTGAGCGCACCAAACTGTCAGTGCAGTCAGTTGAGTGTGTTTTCTTGGGTACAGTTCTGAGCATAAGGGTTATCGCTGCTATGATCCTTCTGCTCGATGGATTAGGATCTCATTAGACGTTTTTAATGAATCTCGACCTTTCTTCTATCGACATTCAGCTTCTCGTCCTACTTCCACCATTGAGACGATCTCCTAGTTATCTCTCTGACTCTTTACCCCTTTCTCCTCTTTCACAGCCTTCCTCTAGTATGTCTCTAGTGGTTCCTTCTGTACCTTCACCTCCTATGTTGCCTTCTGCAGCACCGCCTCTTGCTCCTGCAGCACCACCATCTCATTTTCTGGGGTGCACTACTCTAGACGTCCTCGTTCTTCACCAGACTCATCTTCTGGCATCTTGCCGACACCAACGTCTGATTCCTTTGATGATGCTCCTCGTTACGCCCTTCGTGACCGGACATCCCTTCTACCTCCTGATCGTCTTTGTTTTACTTCGACCGCTCATGCTCTCTCTGCCATTGAGCCTAGTTCTTATTGTGAGGTTGCTTCTCATTCTTAGTGGCAGCTTGCTATGACAGAGGAGTTTGATGCTCTTAGACGTACGGAGACTTGGGATATTGTACCGACGCATGTGCATGCTTGTCCTATCACGTGCAAGTAGGTGTACAAGATTGAGACTATGTCCGATGGTACTATTGAGTGCTACAAGGCTTGTCTTGTGGCTCGTGACTTCCAGCGGGAGTATGGTTGTGATTATGATGAGACGTTTGCCCCTGTTGCCCATATGACCACTGTTCGCACTCTTGTTGCAGTTGCTTCTGTTCGTTCGTGGTCTATCTCTTAGCTAGAAATTAAGAATGCCTTTCTTAATGGCATTTTGCAAGAAGAGGTTTACATGCAGCTATCACCTAGGTATTCTGTTCCAGATGGCCGTGTCTGTTGTCTCCATCGTTCTCTTTATGGCCTCAAACATGCCCCTCATGCCTGGTTTGCGCGTTTCACATCAGTGATTACCACTGTCGGTTTCACTGTCAGTGCCCACTGAGGTGTTAACTATAAAAAGTAGGGAGAGGCTATGGGTTAGCACACGGTTTTTGAGAGGGTTTTCGGGGAGAAAGCTTGTGTCGATTGGTGAGGGCTTTCGTCGGGACGGCTTTTAGGGGTGCTTGTTATGGCACTATGTAAATCCATAGAAATTCAGCAATAAAGATCATATTGAATCAATCTAGTTTGTGATCTGTTGTAGATTGCTGGTGATTGCGATTAGGTTGAAGGTTACAACCACGCGCAAAAGCTTTGATTTATTGTCAGAAAAATAGAGCAGTCAAGCATGGTCGAAATCCACATTGGTAAAGTTAGATTATATTGATTTTGGTTTGAGATTTGTTTTTCAGGTATCAAAAAGCAGAGGTAATCATTCACCCCCCTTTGATTACATCATACGATCCTACAAGTGGTATTAGGGCAGATTGCAATGGCATTAAAGAGGTATGTGAATCATCCCCCCATTCTAGATGGTACCGATTTTGATTTTTGGAAGTGTCATATGCAATCATATATTGAGGCTCAAGGTAGTAACGTTTGGAATAAGGTTTCTAGTCTGTATGATGTTCCTGTTATGGTTACGATTTTTAAATAAAACTGATGTTGATTTGAATGCTTAAGCTCGTAACTTGCTGTTTCAAGGCATTTCTCGCAAAGAATTTGATCGTGTAGCTCATATTGCTTCTGCTCATTTAATATGGAACTCTTTGCGATTATCATAAAGGAACAACTAAGATTAAGAAAGTGCGTAAGAATCTATATAAAAAAGAGTAGTAGGATTTTGCTATGAAATCTGGTGAATCTATAGATGATCTTTTTGCTCATTTTGAAAAGATTTAGTTGGTGTTGTTCCTGCTGATGGAGATAACGTAACTAAAATTTTGAGGTCTTTAGGTTCCGAGTGGTTGATGATTGTCATGACTATTAATCAAACTATCGATCTAGATACTCGAACCATGGATGATCTGTACTCTGGATTAAAAACCTATGAGATAGAAGCATTGCTATCTAAGACTGATAAATCTTTATCTTTAGCACTTGTAACTAACCCATGTAGGCTGCTTTGTCAAGTACAATGTCTTATATTTCCGTGTCTACATTGACTTCCTTTTCAGAGTAACAATTCGAGCAGCTACCTGAAGAAGACTGGCGCTGATATCCTTATGGGCATGTAAGGTACTCAACAACATGAGGATGAGAAAGTGAGGTGGAACTCCAGATCTGATCAGATGCTTTGAGTTTGGCAAACCAGGCCACATTAAGATGGATTGCCTCAACTCAAAGAAAAAGCGGTCAAAGAAGATAGGACTGATCGTCGTCGACCATCCAAGATTAACACCAAGGGAGGATCCTTCTATCGCAAGGTTTTAGCCACTATTGATTGCCTTGATCTAAGCGATGTGGAATATGAGAGCTGCGATGACGACGACCACAACAATAATGATGCCAATGCAAGAAGAACATTGATGATTTCATGGGCATGTGCATCATGGCAAACGACTACAACGATGATGACTACAATGATCCTGATGAGGTAAGATCATCATATGATCAGCTTAAAGATGGTTTAGTTAAATTTTCTATTGAATTAAAAAAGACTGACAAGAAATTGAAAGAAAATAATCTTGTTGTTGAAAATATTAATTCAGAAATTGCAAGGTTAAGAGCTTTGGTTCCAGATGATGATTCATGTTCTTCATGCACTAGCTTGATAATGTTAGATCTATTCATACAAGTTATATGAATAAATTTGATGAATTAAAATTGGCATATGAATCTTGTGATGATAAGTTAAAACTTGCTAATGACGAAATTGAAAAGCTTAAGTCTAACTCTTTTAACGCATGTTCTACATGTTCTAAGTGTGAGTTGCTACAAGTTAAATTTAATTCATCTCAGGAGTCTATTCAACAGATTCTTTATCATGAAACTCATTCTTACTCTAACTGCCCTAAGCTTAACATTGAAATAGAAGCATTAACTAGATAACTAAATGATTTTGCAAAAAAAAAAGGAGAGATTGGTTTAGTCTAGTGCTTCTAAGGATCTTGCAAATGAATTTACTAAATGGTCATCGTGTTGCACACTATCTAAAGAAAATGAGTACCTTAAGAACACTTTAGAGAGATTTTCTTTTGGCAAAAAGAATTTAAATATGATTCTAGATCAATCAAAAACAAGCGTTAAAAACATGGTCTAAGATTTAATTTTGTTGAACATGCCAAGAATAATCCTTCTAATATTGTTAAGTTTCTTGAACCAGGAAAGATGAAATAGAATCTGAACCAAACAAATTATGTTTAAATCTGCTCGTATAGCAAATGATCCTTTACCAAAGTAAGTGTTGTGAAGTTATCAGATACGACTTCTCATCAAGTCAAGTATCAGTGCATTCACTGTGGTAGAGATGGTCATCTGGTTGAGTTTTATTTTCAAAAAGCAAAGAAGGAGAAGAAAGATAGGTTAAGGAAGCATTCTTGAATGGGATCAGTGCAAGCTCCTTCTTGTTACTCTGCTCCCTCTAATCAACCATCTGCAGGTTATTGTTTTAATCAATTGTCTGCAGGCTCAGGAGTTTTTACAAGTGGATCGGTTAGACTGATGTTTTCAATGTGGTTGGATTGGCCTCGGGTATCACAAGTGGTCATGCGGCAGTTAGACCACCCCATGGACAGATGCCCTACGGTCGAACGCCTCGTTGTCGAACCAACACTTCAACGACCAGTGTTTCGACTAGTGCCTGCTACTTGGTCAAACCAGTCGACAGTCAGACCAGTAAGACCAGCCTTTACCCATGGTCAGAACAGTGTGATCATATCAACGGTTCGACCAACATTACTGAGGTGCTCAAATTAGTTTTGACCAGTGCTTGCTTCTTGATCAGGCAGGTCGAAGGTCAGACCAGCTTTCTCCCGTGCTTGGAACAGCGTGGTCGAATCAGAGTTTCGACTAGCATTTCAACGACCAGTGTTTCGACTAGTGCTTTCCACTCGATTAGACCGGTTAGGAGTCAGACCAGCATTTCCTAAGCAATTGGATTGTTTTCAACGGGGGATGTCCATGCGATCTGACCGATCGGTGGTTGGACCAGCTCTGCTGAGGAGGTCAGACTGCCCTATGGTCGAACGAGCTTCTCAACCACCGTCTGATCAAAATTTGTCAGATGCTAACTCTTCACTTAAATCTTTATCAGTGTTTGCTATTGCTCATGTTCATCATGTGGTACAGTACTGGATTCCTAAATCTTATTTTACTAACCTAGTACTGTGAGACCGATGCTTTTCTATGATGTAAGACCAGATATCGCAGGATGAACATACCTTTGAGTGAGTTCTAGTCTTTTTCATCATTGCTTGACTGAAATACTTGCTGGTGCTTCACTCCCTATGATAGCTTCCAAGAGTTGCACCTTCTGGTTAGACCATGTGAAAAAAGGTGATGTCCTACAAGTAGTATTCCTGTGACCACTACAACCTTTTCCACTACATCTACAATCACTTCTACAACCACTACACATGCTCCTCTACATACTTAACGACGTCATTACTCTGAACAAGTGATCGGTAAGTTAAATGAGGGGATTCTTTACAGGTATTAACTCCAATGCCCCATGTGCTATGATACTCAAATTGCCGATATTTTCTCTCTTAATTGCCTGATTCTTCTCTTTATTCTGAAGGAATGCGTGTAGGCTACGGGAGCAGAAAACAAAACTTTTCTACCGCGCACACAAGGACATCATGCTTAAGGAGGGATCATGGATCGTTACCACTAGACGCGCAGCGCAACACAAGAAGAGTTGGAGAAGCCGATCCAACCACGCGCGTCGAGGTAGTAGTGGAATTAGCCGATCGTCCCGAACAGGTCGTCTCCTCCACGCGATTAACCACACCACGAGCAGATCCAATCTATAGGTTGTTGATGCCGATCAACACCGCAACGAGTAGCGCCTCCACCGGTATCCACACGTCCGGGGCTGGAACGCCGATCGCGAGTGTACTAGCACTCGTGAGCGACTAGGGTCTGGCTCGGGAGGTGGCGGCTAGGGTTTTTGCTAGAGATTAACAGAAAACGTGTGTTCCTAAGCCCCTCGCCTCCATATATATAGACCTCCTCACTTGGGCCTTGTGGACCGAGGCCCAATAGGAGTCTATTCGGATCCCTATCCGAATTGAGCCCACATCTGAATCATATTCGAATTAGTGTTCCAACCCGTTAAGCGTGCGACCCTGTAGGTTCACGTATACTTGGTTGCAACCCAGAAACGCCTTTCCGGTCACCCTGTTAATAGCGGCCTCTAGTAAGACATATTAACCCCAAAGTATACGTAAAGATCATATCGGCTGAACCTGTAATGTTCTCATGTACGAATCCCTTTGCCTCACGATATAGATTGAGCTCAAGGCGAGACCTGTGTCATCCTCTTAATAGCTCAATCACTCTCTCGATTCCGTGATGGATTATAAACTTGTGATTGACTCCTCAATCACCTTGGCATGGCCATGCACTTTCATAATCCATTACATCGAGGCCAGAGATATCTCTCCCATAAGGAGGGGCAAATTCTATCTTGATCATTCACATCCCACTACATGTTTCATGGCAAACCCGAAGACTACTTTTATGACTACCCGATTCACGGAGTAGTGTTTAGTAGTCCCAAAATAAGCTACTACGCATGTTGGGAACCATGATGATCTCAAGTCTAAGGATTCTACATAAACACTACTTGAGACCAACTGATGACACATGGAATCTCTGCAATGTCTCATGGCGGGTCTATCCAACATATGTTCACTAACACATGTCCATATTATGGATTTGGTATCACCATACCATGATCCATGAGACATGATCATCAATCAATACATATGCTGATCTTTGAATCATATTTGTTCCTCATATGATATATGATCAGGGATCATTTAGAAATAGCAACATTTTAGCATTAAGAGTCTCATGAATAAGTCACATACTCATTGATCAATAATGATAATGTCTATTTCAAGGAACAAAGTAATGTATCATAAACATAGTATGTGATATATATAACATCTCCACGTTGCCTCTGGGGCATATCACTAACAGTCTCCCACTTGCACTAGAGTCAACCATGTAGGTATCTAATACCCATTGCCCTAGTGTGAGCCTCATGCTTTGGCTGGGGAAGTGGCTTTGTCAACGGATCTGCAATGTTCAAATCCGTTTGTACTTTGCATATCTTCACATCGCCTCTCTCCACTATCTCGCGGATGAGATGAAATCGCCGTAAAATGTGCTTGGACTTCTGGTGCGATCTAGGCTCCTTGGCTTGCGCAATGGCCCCACTATTGTCACAGTAGAGGTCCATTGGGCTGGAGGCACTAGCCACCACGCCAAGCTCAAAAACAAATTTCTTGATCCAAACAACCTCTTTAGCAGCTTCAGGACTAAGATTTCATGATTTTTGGATTTAACTGGACTAAGAACTTTAAATGAGCATAACTTGTTCATTTTAACTCCAAATTGAGTGAAACAAATTTCTAAATTCATCTAAATTCAAGATCTATCCAATGGGACTAGAACCATAATTTGTGGAGTTCATTTGAATTTTTGGTGATATTTTGTTGATTTGCTTATTTTCTTTTTATCCAAATTTTCGCGCACGGTTAAAATAGCGTGCGAGGCTCAAGAGGAAGAGATCGAGGCAGCAACCTTAGAAGCTCAAGATCACCAAGAACCAGATCACTGTGACAAAGGCGAGTTAACACTTTGATCATATTGAACCCATGTTTATGCAAATTTAATTTTCTTTAAATTAATACCATGCATGCTGCTATTTTATGTGGTAAATACGTTCATCTTCAAAATGGTAGTTATACACCTACTATGATGCTTGCTAATAATGCTCCATTGAAAATTTTTGTACATGTGAACCTTGTCGCCATAGCAAAATTATATTATTATAGCTTTTACAAGTAAGTCTATATAAATAATGCGATGCTTAGTATTGCTAGATAACACGGGGGTACATAGCTGCCCCAAAAACAACACTTGCAAAAGTATGATATGTTTTGGGACAGTCATGGCTGGAATGACTGTAGTAAGTGGACACAATATTTTATATCTTTGAAAACCCCAAAATTTCTTAAATACATGGGTGGATGGTTTGGGGGCTGGTATGTGGTGCAGTGGATGCACAAAATGTGAAATGTGGTAGAACCATCCAGGTAACCCTAAGGACTGAATCTTGTCATGTCAACCCGTGTAAAACAGTGCAACCACAAGTCTGTAAAATACAACTTGGCTAAGTAGATTTATCAAAATCCCGGGACTCATCTCACCGGTAGTGGATGGGGAGTGGATACGCACGGGCAAGGGGGCCCTAAGGGACACCAGTGGAGGGTGAAGTTTTCCCAGCTGTTCTAAGCGTTGTGGGGAGTTGAGAAGCCCAGCTGCGTTAGTAACTACGGGGAAACATCCCGTGCATAGATGGGTACCACCGCAAGTGGGAGAAGCCCATAAAGTGAGATGACAAAAGGGACTAGATACTTTGAAAAGTCACTGTGATGGTATGCTCAACCACACTTCTAAGGAATCGTGTGGGGGCAATGAGTTGATTGTCTCTTGTGGTGAAATTGTACAAACTCTGCAGAGTCAAAACTATTCGAATAGCTGTGCCCACGGTTAAGGGCGGACATGGGAACTTAACTAGATATAGTTCTATTTCAAAAATCTTGTGGGTGATAATGGAAATGTGTAAGGACTGCTGATGGTCCTGGTTTAGAATTGTCCTAGGTGTCGTCCCAGTGGTAAGTTAAGCGGCTATAACGCTGAAATATGCTATATGGTGCAGAGGCTATGTAATGGTGGATGGAATATGTGTCAATTATAAGATCAACTTACTTTACAAATATAAGTCTTGAGTTTAAAATTGCTAGGTCTTAAGGATTTTTAAGTAATTGTATTCAAAAGCACTCTACGCAAAATAAAATAAGCCCAAGCCTTCCTTTGACAAGCCAAGCATGATAATTATTTGCATTCTGTGTGTTGGCTCGCAGAGCACGGTGGATTTGTGCTCATACTCGCAATACTCAAACAGAAACGCAGGATCACTACGCCTATGAAGACCCTCCAGCAACTGAAGGGAGGAACAATGAAGGAAACTAGGGCATAGGCTTCACTTTTCTTGAGCCAAGACAAGTTGATAATAGGCTATGTGTGCTCGTATATTGTCAAAGTCTCGATAATATATTATGCACACATTACCCATCAGTCGCTTGCCTGTGGTTGTGGTTTCACTTTTGCCTTTAATTCTGCTGCTTTGATGTCATGTAAACATTTGGCCTGACTGGCCCCTTTTGTAAGACTCTCACCCGACATGGTGTATTTTAATTCAGTACTGTTATTAATATTTGCGCGATGTATGAAATGATTCAGCAATGTACCTGTGTGCACTATCTACTGATCCAAGGAATAGTGCAGTAAACACAGTAGATTCTAGATTATTGATAAATCCAGGTCTGACAGTAAATACTAGGGTTACTGAAGTTTTTCACAGTGAGGCATAGGGATTTACTATACTCATACGGCGCAAGGGGGGCTTCTAACTGTGGTGGATTTAACCCTTCAACGGTGAAACCTCAGCAGGTGATGTCTAGTTAGATCGGAGTGAGGTAAAGGCTATGTGATAAATTATCTGGGCCTTATGCGTAAGGAAGCATGTTGGCTATTAAGATGACTTATCTCTTGTGGGTAAAGTTGCACAATCTCTGTAGAGTGTAAAATTATTCGAATAGTCATATCCTCGGTCATGAACAAAGCTCGGTGATTTCACACAAGAGGTAGATGTTTCGTAAAACCTGGCTGGGATTAAGTTTGAGAAGTGAATGGTTAGTTCACTGGTAGTTCATCACGTGAATGGTTAGTTCACGGGTGGTTTATTGGAGTGAATGGTCAGTTCACTTGTGGCTACTCTCATTTCCTTTGATTATTTATTAATCATTTTCAAAGCTTGCTTTCAATCTATCTATTGTATTTACTTCAAATTATTGCCTTCTGCAAAATAACCACTCAGCCATCCTTTGGTAAAACTTGCATACTATATTGCATCTTTGTTACGAACGACTTGCTGAGTATTCTATGTACTCATGACTATATCTATTTTTGCTCAGTTGCTGAAGAAGAGCCATATCAGAAGAGGAATTTGAAGGAGGTCTCTTCGATGACTTCGTGGATTAGGACTTCTCTCCCTAGTCAATTGTTTGTGGGTATGTCGAATGACATGTGGCAGGGGATGAATCTGACGGTTGGGTTTGGATGGCACAAATGAACAATAACCGATGTTTCTGATGGCTGCCACGTGGATGTAAGATACCATCGTTGTCGATCTGCGCTAGAGAGGAGGGAGAACACCGCCGCGCCACCCTGTCCGTCGAAGAGGAGGGAGAATGCCACCATCATCTGCATTAGGGTAAGCCTTTATTTATTTATTTATTTTTCAAATCGATTTTTGTTTCTGAATTGATTCTTTTTTTCATTTTTTGGACCAAATTTTTTCTGAATTGAAATCTTTCGAATCGAAATTTCTTTCTCGACTGATTTTTTAATAGGATTTTTCTTGAATTTATTTCGATTTATTTGGGGCGTGCAACTTACGGACGCCCTTAAGATAGGCGAGCTTCCCATGTTCTGTACTTCTTCCATCAAGTAAACAAGTGATGCTTACTCCAGCCTTTCAGCAGGATGGCCTCAAGAGCATAATTGCACAAAGAACAAGTTTCATTTTCATCATCAATTCGATAATTCTTCCTGGCGTGAAATAGAAAGATTGACTGCAAACCTTGCACTCCTAGTCTGAAAGTCTGAACTACTCCATTGTTATACAAGTAACTCTAGACATAATTTTTCAACACACTCCATTACAACAACGCCAAATTAATTAGTTATTTAAGCCGCCTGTCTATCACAGCTATATAATAAAGCAGTAAAAGCACCACAAATGATGGGTGTCACACGGTCACACAGTACTCGCCGAATAATTTGGCGGTCAGCAAGCTGTTGGTTGAGGTAGACCTAGCCGCAGCAGCGAACGATGTAAGTACCATCAACGCATTGCTGCTATCGACAAAACGTTTGCCCAAAGCGGAGTAGCTCGGCGGCCTCCTTGAGAGAGGTAGTAGTGGCGGTGCGGCTTGTCCCGACCCGCGACATCGCATGAACACAACATAGTAGATTAGAAACCACGAAGCGCCACAAGACACCAATGTCTTCGTGCACTGGACAACCACGACTCGTCCATGGAGGCCGCTAGGTACGCGAAAGCGGCTACCTGCGCACCGAGAGCAACGAGACCACTTTTATGCCTTTTATCTTGTCAGCGGTAATGATAGAGCTGCCCTCGCCGGCGTGAGCGCTGAACCCCGGAGCACCGGCACAAACTCCGGAAGGCGAAGTGCCGCCACGACGTTCTACATTTACGAAATTTGGAAGGCTTGGCGTTAGAGAGCGAGCGAGTCTTGCCCGAGGGCTCGGCGCTGCTCACCGTCTCCTGGGCGCCACTTTCGTCACACTGGCCTTTGGCGTGTTCATCATGTTGAAAATATAAGCACATGTAGGTTCAATTTATTCTATAAACAAATCATGACATCATGCACGCAAAATAACGAGAACCATCACGGGCATAACAGATCTATACATGTAAACGAAACAATACATGAACAGATCTAATGCGAAAAACATGATTGCGTGCATCGATGATTACATTACGATCGGTTTGCGATGTTGACGCTGTAGGCGCGGTGTGGATGACACGAGGTCGGTGACGATTCGCGGCCGAGCGACAAGGAAGACGAGCGAGCCGCAGCGAGCGAGCGCTGTGAGCGCTTCCCAAAACCTTATTCGCCCTCTCCGATGCAGGACTTGGCGGCGGTTCGGAGACTGCTCTCCCGAATAGCGATTGCGCACGGCGGGCGGGGCGGAGTAGACTACGTGGGGCGGCGCGATACAATGGAGAAGGCAAAAACCTAGATTGAATCGGTTGTATGCTTGTATGGAGGCGGCGACTCGGTATTTATAGAAGAATCAAGGCGTGTGATCAAGGCGCTGCACGTTCTCCATAACTCAGAATCAAAGCGGATTAGTCACGTGTAACCGATCCGGATTCACCGCCACTCAAAACAGCAAAAATAAAACTGCAAAAAGAAGCCGCGTCTGCGCAAGCACCTGGAGCCCGCGCCCCCCGCCCCGCCCGGCCCGGCCCGGCGAGGCGAGCGAGCGCACGCGTGTGATCCTCTAGTTCTCTCCCACACATGCCTCATGTGGCTAGGAGTGCACCATCCCTTTTAAGGTGGTCTTCCTCTCCTAGAACTAGCAATGTGGTACTAAAGTTCACATGCATGCCTCCTTTGCATAAGTGGGCCTTTGAGATTTAATATAGGAATTATTGTATGGACTTGGCCCACATAATTCAACAATCCCCCACCACATCTCAAAGTCCCACAGAGATTTGCCTGAATTCCAATGTACTGTTTATATATCAATGTTTCGATGGAGACCGATTAAGGTTGAACATCCACCTAGAACTCCAAGCTACACTTACTCACAACTTGAACAATGGACTACGCCTTGAATTGCAAGTTTGGTGCAAGCAAGCTTCACTCAAAGACTTAAGCGATACTAGGCGCGATGAGGCTACCCCTCGATTGGAGCGTATAAGTCATACTCCTTGGTCTCTTCATGAGCTTAGTAGGAGATTTTCCCAAGATCTCCATAGACTGCGACTAACAGTCGGGCTCATATAGGTGTGTTCTTTCAAGAACGTTCTGCAGGATAACGTCTTCGCTTTTGAAAGCCAATGGAACACATTAAGACCTTAACCAACCTGCCTTGCAGTTTCTAAGAGTATTGCATCTTCACATAGAGAGGGTTGAAATTACTCTCCTCCAGTTAACTAATGGCTTGTTTTTCCCAGATCCTAATTCACGGGATCTCCGATCACATAGGTTGGGTTACTACCATAGATAACTCACATGGGTCTCATACCCATCTCCTTCGATGCACTATCTATCACATTCCGTGATAGTCCCTTTGTAAAGGGATGCATCACAGTTTTTATCTGTTTGGATGTAATCCAAGGTTATAACCGGAGTTTCTCAATTTCTGACAGACTTTAATCGTCTCTTGACATGCCTAGACGATTTCATATTATCCTTAGAACTGTTCACTTTAGCGATAACGGTTTGATTATCACGATTCATAAGGATAGGCGCAATCGGCTTTTCCACCGTAGGTAGATCCATCAATAGATCACGTAGCCATTACGCCTCAACGATAGTAGTGTCTAGTGCGCAAGCTCGCTTTCATGGTTGACCTCGTCAAAATGGTGCATTTGCAAGACCTCCATGAAACAACACCACCACCAATAGTGAAAACATATCCACTAGTGGCTTTGATCTCATCGACATCAGAGATCCGGTTGGAATCACTATAACCCTCCGGCCGAGCGGGTACCCGGTATAGTGAAGTCCAAAGTTCGAGGTACCTTTCGGATAGCGCAACACTCGCTCAAGCGCCTTCCAGTGATCATCTCCTGGGTTAGATGTAAACCGGTTCAACTTACTCACAGCAAATGAGATGTCTGGCCTTGTTGCACTAGCTAGGTACATAAGTGAGCCAATTATCTGAGAATATTCCAGCTGATTCCTAGCAATTTTCTTATTCTTACGAAGTAACACGCTAGGATCATAAGGTGTTGGAGAAGGCTTGCTGTCAGAAAAGCCAAAACGGCTCAAGACCTTTTCCACATAATGAGATTGCAAAAGTGTAATCCCATCCTCACCTCTAATCAATTTAATGTTTAGAATAACATCAGCCACTCCCAGATCTTTCATATCAAAATTTTGAGACAAAAAGGATTTGACCTCATTTATTACATTGATGTTTGTCCCAAAAATCAGGATGTCATCCACATACAAGCATAGAATAACTCCCTCACCCCCACCATAGCGATAGTATACACATTTATCTGCCTCATTGACAGCAAAGCCTGCAAATGTCAGTGTTCTATCGAACTTCTCATGCCCCTGCTTAGGGGCTTGTTTCAAACCATACAAAGATTTCAACAGTTTTAACACCTTGCCTTTTTGACCTTCTACTACAAATCCATCAGGCTGTTCCATATAAATTTCCTCATCCAGCTCTCCGTTAAGAAAAGCTGTCTTAACGTCCATTTGATGAACAAGAAGACCATGTGAGGCAGCCAAAGCAAGTAGTACTCGAATTGTGGTCAGTCTAGCAACAGGTGAGTAAGTGTCAAAGAAATCTTCGCCTTCTTTCTGAGTATAACCCTTGGCAACAAGCCGAGCCTTGTACTTTTTGATAGTACCATCAGGCTTAAGCTTCTTTTTGAACACCCACTTGCACCCTACAGGTTTGCACCCATAAGGTCTATCTGTCAGCTCCCAGGTTCCATTAGCAATAATGGAATCCATTTCACTACGGACAGCCTCCTTCCAGTAGTCTGCATCAGGGGATGCATACGCTTCTGAAATAGACTTGGGAGTGTCGTCCACAAGGTACACAGTGAAATCATCACCAAAGGATTTGGATATCCTTTGTCTCTTGCTCCTTCTAGAAGCTCCACTGTTATCCTCCTCATTGACAAGTTCATGTGTATGTTCAAAAGGTTCAGGTGGTGTGATTGAACTGAGAATTATTTCAGAAGGTTGACTAGTAGTGTTATGTGTATCCTTTATTGGAAAAATATTCTCAAAGAATGTTGCATCTCGAGACTCCATAATTGTACCAACGTGCATGTCAGGTATCTCAGTTTTAACTATCAAAAATCTATAGGCAATGCTATGATTAGCATATCCCAGAAAGACACAGTACACAGTTTTAGGTCCAAACTTGCATTTCTTAGTTATTGGCACATTAACTTTCGCCAAGCACCCCCATGTACGCAAGTAAGAAAGTGATGGTTTTCTCCCAATCCATACCTCGTATGGTGTTTTGTCCTTATTTCTGTTAGGAACTCTATTTAATACATGATTAGGCGTTAGCAAAGCCTCCCTCCACCATGCCTTGGGTAAGCCGCGATGTCTAACATGGCATTCACCAAGTCGATCAACGTGCGATTTTCCTTTCGGCAATCCCATTTGACTCGGGAGAATAAGAGGCGTCCTCTCATGTATAATGCCATGTTCCTCACAAAATAAGTCAAATTCATTTGAGAAATACTCTCCACCACGATCGACCTAAGTCTTTTTATCTTTCTATTTAAGCGGTTTTCAACTTACGCCTTATAGATTTTAAAATAGTCTAAAGTCTCATCTTTCGTTTTCAATAAATACACATAACAGAACCTAGTTGCATCATCAATCAATGTCATGAAATATCGTTTTCCACCCTTCGTCAACACGCCATTCATCTCGAAAGATCTGAATGCGGGAGTTCTAGTGGTGCCAAGTTTCTCTCCTCGGCGACCTTGTGAGGCTTACGAGGTTGCTTTGATTGCACACGACTATGGCATTTAGAACCTTTGGTAATGGAAACGTTTGGAATTAAATTCATCTTTGAAAGCGAGACATCAAACCAAATTTAATATGACATAGACGTGAGTGCCAAACATTAGCCTCATCATCCACACTGCCACAAATATGGTTCACAGTCTTATTGCAGAAATCTGAAAGGGAAAAGCGGAACAAGCCTCCGCACTCATAGCCTTTACCAATAAAATATCCATGTTTAGACACGACTACTTTATTAGACTCAAATACCAACTTAAGCCCGTCTCTACATAAACGGGAGCCACTAACGAGATTCTTGTCTATAGAAGGGACATGCTGCACGTTCTTCAGCTGCACGATCTTTCCCGAAGTAAACTTCAGATCTACCGTGCCAACACCATGAGCGTAGCATGTGACCCATTCCCCATTAGGACGGAGGAATCTGGGCGACTGATAAGAAGAAAACAACGAAATATCAGCACACACATGTACATTAGCTCTGTATCAATCCACCAATTGGTAGATTGACTAAGCGAAAGAACGATGAGGTAAATTACCATACCAGTCCCATCTCGATCTTGCCAATGATCATGTTGACAGACTTAGAAGTCATCCTCTGGTGCCTTCTTTCCTTTGCGTTGTGGGCACTTCTTGGCCATGTGACCAGGCTCACCGCACACAAAGCAAGTTCTATCATCCTGATTGTTGTTGTTGTTCTTCTTCTTGAAGTTGGTTGTCTGTAGGGCTTTGACAAATTTCCCTTTGTTCTTGCTTGAGTGTTTCTGTACCACATTGGCACTAGACTGCCCTCCATCACCCTTAGACACAGCGTCCTTTTCCCGAGCTTTCTCCTCAATTTCAAGAGACCCAATCAGATTCTCAACAGAGTACTCGTGTCTCTTGTGTTTGAGTGCTGTTCCAAAATTCCTCCATGAAGAAGGTAATTTCGCAATAATGCAACCAGCCACAAACTTGTCGGGTAAGGCACACTTCAGGAGTTCGAGTTCCTTAGCAATGACCTGTATCTCATGAGCCTGATCTACTACAGAACGGTTATCAACCATCTTGTAGTCATGAAATTGCTCCATGACATACATGTCATTGCTGGCATCAGTAGCACCGTATTTGGAATTTAGTGCATCCCACAACTCCTTCGCGTCTGTCATGTGCATATACACCTCGCACAGACGATCAACAAGAACACTAAGAATGCATCCAACAAAGAGAGTAGTGGCAGTCTTGAATTCTTTCCGCTTTTCAGCATCAAGAACACCTTCAGGCTTGCCACTACTAACCCAGAATACATTTATAGCAGTAAGCCACAGAGTGACCTTGATCTGCCATCTCTTAAAGTGCACACCGGAGAACTTATCCGGCCTCAGTGCATCGGCAAATCCAGCCATAGTAAAACCACAGTGCCTACAATAAGGTTTTTGGATTGTTGAAAATATAAGCACATGTAAGTTCAATTTATTCCATAAACAAATCATGACATCATGCACGCAAAATAACAGAACCATCACAGGCATAACAGATCTATACATGTAAACCAGAAACAATACATGAAAAGATCTAATGCGAAAACAACACCGTTATTACGTCGATGATTACATTACGATCGGTTTGCCGATGTTGGCGCTGTGAGGCGCGGTGTGGATGACACGAGGTCGGTGACGATTCGCGGCCGAGCGACAAGGAAGACGAGCGAGCTGCGGCGGCGATCGCGTGAGCGCTTCCCAAAACCTTATTCGCCCTCTCCGATGCAGGACTTGGCGGCGGTTCGGAGACTGCTCTCCCGAATAGCGATGCACGCCGGGCGGGGCGGAGTAGACTACGTGGGGCGGCGCGATACAATGGAGGAGGCAAAACCCTAGATTGAATCGGTTTATGCTGGTATGGAGGCGGCGACTCGGTATTTATAGAAGAATCAAGACGTGTGATCAAGACGCCTGCACGTTCTCCATAACTCGTAACCGAAATGGATTAGTCACGTGTAACCGATCCGGATTCACCGCCACTCAAAACAGCAAAAATAAAACTGCAAAAAGAAGTCGCGTCTGCGCAAGCACCTGGAGCCCGCGCCCCCCGCCCCGCCCGCCCGGCCCGGCCCGGCGAGGCGAGGCGAGCGAGCGCACGCGTGTGATCCTCTAGTTCTCTCCCACACATGCCTCATGTGGCTAGGAGTGCACCATTCCTTTTAAGGTGGTCTTCCTCTCCTAGAACTAGCAATGTTGTACTAAAGTTCACATGCATGCCTCCTTTGCATGAGTGGGCCTTTGAGATTTAATATAGGAATTATTGTATGGGCTTGGCCCACATAATTCAACACATCATGCTCCTGGGGATGGTGCCCCGCTCAACGCCGATAACGCAAAGCGGCGCCGACATGTGCAATCGCAACGCGTCGTCGAGGCGCGCGAACATCGTCTTGGCCATCGCCATCGCCGTGATCGTGTTCTTGATCACGTTCGCGCGCTGAGAGAGGTTGCGTGGCTGGTGTTCGTTCCGCTTCGTGTCGTTCGTAGTGTGGATGTACATAGTCCTAGTCGGGGCGGTGACGGCGTGGCGGTGGGGAAGAAGAATTTAAGCGGCGTCGCCGAGGTGACCAAGGTCACGTTCACGGGGTTCTTGGCGTGTCGGTACCGACCTTGATAACGCCGATCGGCAACGACACCCACGGTTTCATACTCCTTCGCCGCCGCTGTTATCTCGGGCCTCGGATGGAGGCTCTTGACGCACAGGATGGCTCCTCTTTCTGTGCTCATCTGTGCGTCGTCGCTGCTGCTGTGATTCCATTTGCGACGATGGCCTTGAAGATCCTCAAGTGAGTTAGAGAGTTTTCTTTTTTGCGAGGAAGTTGGCGCGGTTGGAAGTGATCATGCATGCGCGGGGCTCTGGTCAAACATAAGCTAGCCAAGGTATGCATGTGTTCATTTTACTTTGCATGTAAGAGCATCTCCAAGAGGTTAGCTAAAAATAAATGCTAAATCCTTTGATTTAGCCATCATGTAAAATAGAAAACTCCTCAAAAAAGAAGAGTGCTACAACAGTCTAGCTAAAATGTTTTCTTGTCTATATTTAAATCGGCCACATCATCAACGACGTCTAGTTTTTTGTTTCCGAAACTAGGATGATGTGCCAGTTTTTTTCCCGAAAGCGTTAACTGGTAAATGAGCTTTCGGAAGCCCACCAAATTTCAGCTTCGTCAAAGACATCATCAGATTCATATTCCGATTTGATCATGATTCGTCAAATTTCCGAAACTAGGAGGTTTGTTTCTGATTCCGATTCGTAGTTGGGAACATGATCCATATTTGATATCTGTATAATATAGGATCTCAGATTCAATTCAACAGTGATCGGCAACTACAGGATACTCACTGAGATACAATGGACGCTGATTAGGTGCTTGCTTCTATCTAGGAATTACATCGTAAATGCTCCATAAAAGATAACATAGAAAAGCTCAAATTTGAGGATCAGACACTGACAACCTAGTTCCCCCTTCAAATATGCCAATAAAATCTGAAAACATGGGCCCTTTTCGCCACCAATACCTAACCTTTGCATTACAGGAGACACAAGCTCATCTATGTAAACAGAGAAGGTCCAGGAGTGTGCCCAGAATAGCAGCAAAGACAGAGAACGCCCAGAAATTTTGAACCGAGCAAACACTGTTGATCTTACGGCAAAGTAATGAATGTGGACAGAAGTTCAGAGACTGAATTCACAAAATTGTATTTCTGAATGTCTCTCGAATACAACTAAATATCTTTGGAATACCTCAAAGACTACTCCTGAATGCTAATTGCTCTAGCGACTGCACGTTATTTGCACACATGCATGCCCAGTGCGCAGACTGTGGCACTTCCTGCATGTTAACTGAAACCAAATAAACTGATGACGCTCCTTCAGAAGACCCTCCTGCAGACTTTATTCCCTCCTGCAGACTTTACTCCAATAGCTCACAACTAGAATTAAGTCCTACAATCTAAAATCTCCGAACCTGCAGAAATGGAACGAAATGAATCTATGCATACGTCCCTTCTGGTCCTGAAGCTTAAAGGCAAAAGAATTGGCAACAACAGGAGGATAAATGGTAAAAATACCAACACCTGCTTGCTTCCTAGTCTCTATCTCCCTGTTCTGGTCCTGAAACCATCATTGTTATCTCACCACTTTTGCTCATATTGCAGACCAAACAACAGTAGTCAGGGGTCAGTTTATGTAAGTTCCCACCAGTTTTCACTAAGGGCAGTGTTGGTTGATCCAAGGTTTCTACTGGTATTGTGCAAAGGTTCAGAGTTCTTTCCTAAGATCTATATCAAAGAGAACAAAACCTTATGACAACCTGGATAACACATAACAATTCAATAAACCAATAAACTATGCAGTCCTCAAAGTTATATATCCTCTTTTCAGAAAACTTTAGGTGCTACTCTAATTTCCACTATTTGTTCACAGAATATCACAAAAGGGATGTGACAGCAATATACTATTGAGTGCTGACGGCACTCAGAACAAGATCCTTTTAATGATGGAAATTCATGCATATAATATAGTGCTATTGCTTTCTGCTCCAGGTCTCCTCAACGTGGTAAAATCCTTCATCTTGCCATCAAGCTGGTCATCTTAGAACATATGCTTTGGGATGAACAGAAGGAAATTTGAGTTGAGATCACGATATTCTGGTGATTGTTTGCCATTTTTTTTTAAAAAATAGATTGTTTGCCAGTTAGGATTACAAGGCAAAGAAATGTAGAAGAAAGAAGTGCGAAAATAAAATCTGTTCAATACAATTAGGTACGTACGAATTGCACCAGACTTTGCAGGGTCTATCTCTTCATTGTTAAAAGGATCAGCGCCAACCTTCTTAGGCTGACTAGCTCCTCCACTGGCATTGGTATCATTCTGATCAACTTCCTGAAAGATTCCAAAGCATTAGAATTAGCTTATGGATACAACAAATCTTTCCAGACTAAATCAGGGCATCCTTATATCATTTAACAAGTATACTTTCCAACATCAGAGAATATGCTTAATTAACAACACTGTACAACATGAATTACAAGACTTTAACACATTTAATAAACAATTTAAAGACTGGCCCAACACTGGAATAAGTACACAATAGAGCAGAAGCCAAATCCACTAGTATCCATGAAGCCAAAATTCAAAACCCACAAACTAGTGAACACTATGTCATCGGAGAGGGTCATGGTAATTGGACCAAAGCAGTATACCAAAATCTGACAGAAGACCTTAACATACCACGAGACAAGAGAACCAAACAACAACAGCAAATTAGTAAAGCAGACAACTCAGATAATTTCTTCACAGCTCACAAAGGAAGGACTTGTACTCAGAAGAACCTTCAAACATATCGCTTAAAAGGCATTTCAGTCAATCAAGGCATGTAGTCCAGTTTTGAAGCTCGGATGTCAGAAGCAATGAATCAGTATCTAGCTAAGTATGCATAACTAAATATCCTCATTTGGGATTTGCACATAAAAACCCGCAGTTTCAAAAGGGCAAGCAAAAAGAACTAATGCATCTGCTCTGCATTGCCAAGAATGCTTTCATTCACAAATTGCTCGCAATAGATAGCTATTCACAAATTGCATCTCAGTTCACATGAACATTTGGAATTGGCCTGACTATTAAATATAAAAATTGCATCTGGGTATTTGGAACTCACCGGAGTACATGCCAGACAAGGGGGCCGATGCAGCAGCTGCAGCATTGGGAGGAAGGACTCGACGCCGCAGCCCAGGTACCCCCACATTTTCTAACCAAGGCAACGACGCCAACTGCTGTTGCTCCCACCCGCCGGCCGCCGGGAAGATGGGCAACGAGTACAGCGCAGAAGAATTGGGGTCCCCGTCGCCGTGGCTCGAGGACAGCGGATCCCCTTCTGATGGCGCCTGCGACATGGTCCCTCGGCACGATTCCGAGGACCTCGAAGGGATCCGCGTGGTGGGGAGAGGAAGACCCAGGTGTCGACGGAAGCGCCGGTGGCGGTGGCGCGCGGCGCCGGAAGAGAGCACCCGTGGAGCACGGAAGGGTCACCGCTAGGCGCGAGAAGAAGCTGCGCGGATGGGAAGGAAAAGGGAGCATAGGAAGGGGCGACGCGGAGCGATGGCGGAGGACGGGAAAAAAAGAGGTGGGCGGATCTATACTGCGCGCCGGTCGCGATGTCGCCGCCGCCCATTGTCGGCTACGCCAGTGGTGGTGGCCCCTTCCTCTTCCTGCTGGTTCGGCTCGGTGGGTCGGTCTCCTCGCGGCGGTTGGGTCGGCGGTCGTGGCGGCGGCAGGTGGTGCGGAGGCGGCGAGGGCGCGGCCGCGAGGGGGAGGCGGGTGGAGCGGGCGTGAAGGAGGCGCAGGCGGCAGGTGGAGCGGAGGCGGCGAGAGGCGAGGCCACGAGGGGAGGCGGGTGGAGCGGGCGTGAAGGAGGCGAGGCGGCGGGTCGGGCGGTCGAGGCGGCGGTGGGTGGAGTGGGGCGCGAGAGGCGAGGCCGCGAGGGGGGCGGGTGGAGCGGAGGTGAAGGAGGGCGGCGGGTGGGTCGGGCGGTCGAGGACGGCAGCGGGTGGAGCGAGGAGCGAGAGGGGCGAGGCGGCGGTCGGGCGGAGGTGAAGGAGGCGGCGGTGGGTCGGCGATCGAGGCTTCTCTATCGAAGCGCTCCGCGCTACGCGGAGAGTCTGGCGCGAAGAGAAGAAAATCGAGCGCGGGAGAGGCGAAGCCCGCGCGCGGGAGGGGATTGGCGCCGCTGATAGCACGCAGTTCTCGCTCGGGAAAGATGGGCAGCGAGAAGAACGGGATACCGAGCGAGGAAAAATAGAAAATGACATAGCGAGACTGTTGGACTGCTTTTTTTGGGCATAATAGCTACAATGGGTTTCACGGTTGTATTTAGCCAGGCTGTAGGAGTTGCTCTAAGCTAGATCTGCCATGTTTCTCAGCGTTAACCCTGTGTTTATATGATGTGTCTCATTATACTGTGAAGACAGCTAAATAGTACAAACAAATTTCCCTTCAAATTTGTTTACAAGTTATCACGGACAGTAGAGGTAGTCACTCAAATCAGTAGGACGGACTCCTGCGCGGTACGTGTCAGCCAGAGTTAGTAAAAGTTTCACTATATGAACCGAATTCTTAATTTACGGGCGCCCTTGACTTGCCCATCTCACGGCCAGCGAAATCCACCGTTGATTTGAAGCAGGAGCCAATCAGAGCCATCAGATCGCGCATGTGGGGGGGAGAGGACAGCGTTCGTGACTTGAGGCAAGGTCGAAGCCGCGCGATTCCGCCGTCGACGTAAGAGACCGTCGTCGTCGATCTGCGCCGGAGAGGAGGGAGAACACCGCCGCGCCACCCTCTACGTCGAAGAGGAGGGAGAATGCCACCATCATCTGCATTAGGGTAAGCCTTTATTTATTTATTTTCTGAGTCGATTTTTGTTTCTGAATTGATTCTTTTTTCATTTTATTTTATTGGATCGAAATTTTTTTCTGAATTGAAATCTTCCGAATCGAAATTTCTTTCTCGACTGATTTATTTGGGGCGTGTAACTTACGGACGCCCTTAGGCGAGCTTTCCATGTTCTGTACTTCTTCCATCAAGTAAACATGGGATGATCACTCCAGCCTTTCAGCAGGATGGCATCAGAGCATAATTGCAGACAGAACGTGTTTCATTTTCATCATCAATTCGATAACTCTTCCCGGCGTAAAATAGAAAGATTCAGACAGAATTAGATAGAATCGGAGGTTATTCTCACCCACAACTGCTACAGTACATGTACCATGCTACACGACTGCACAACTGCTACAGTAACTACATGCACAGGAACTGGTCTCCCGTGAGATACGTACGCTGGCGATCTGGAGGACTCAGTTGCCGCTGGTGCCTGTTGCTATCCGGATGAAGTGAGGAGATTTTTGTCTAACAGCCTCCCACAGCTTGAAAGTGCTCCGGTCGAATGTGCAGGCTATCACGAAATTCTTAAAACACCGTAGAGACAAGGCCTTTAGTGAATATATCAGCAAATTGCGATGTCGTTGGGACATGCAGGACACGGACTTTACCTAGGGCCACCTTGCCGTAGACGAAATGTAAATCAATCTCAACATGCTTCGTTCACTGGTGTTGCACAGGATTATTGGACAAATACATGGCACTAATGTTATCACAGTATACAATAGTTGCACGAGTATTTTGGCACATTCTAAATTGTCTAGGGCATACTGCTGTTGAGACAGAAAGAGGCCGTGTTTGTGCGGTGAACAGAAATGCCTAAGAAGTGGTGAAGAGCGCCTAGGTTGCTCATAGCAAATTCCCACTGCAAGGAGGAGATAATGGACCGGAGAGGGCTAGTGGAATTGGCTGTTAGAATTATGTCATCTACACAAAGAAGAAGATAGGATGTGGCAGTACCATGACAATAAATAAACAAGGACAAATCGTGGATGCAGTGAACCCGAGAGAAAGAATGAGTGGTAAATCTAGAGAAGCATTGGTGGGCAGCTTATTTGAGACCATAAAGGGACTTCTTTTGTTGGATCGAATTGACGATAGAGGGGGGTGAATGTCAACTTCTTTAAAACCTTGCCCCAACGAAACTGCCTCAGTAATTCTTCCTGGATAGCTAAGGAGCTATGAAGAAGATACTAAGCACAACTTCAAACACTCAAGGGAAAAGCCAGAACAAATACTCATGAGATACTTGACTTAAAATTTGCTCCCCCAAAAGTATTCCCTAAATAAACCCCCTCCAATAGTTATGAGAACTATGAAGAGGAGTTTATATACTCTCTGAAGACCTATATAAGCAGAGGAAGACTTATGACAAGAAGCACCAAAACAGGAAACCGAAAATACAACAGTCTTTCAAGAAACTTGGGAAATTAGAGGATTGGCCTCCAACCTTTTGACTCAGAGCTTCATAACAGTAAACCAAATAACATGAGGAGCCTGGGAATCAAGAGAATCCAACTATGACACATGAATTTCAGATTTGGGCTGAAACCTGAAATTTTGCACAAGCTGAACCAAAATTCAAATATCTCCCAAACCCTTGATTCTTTGCGCACGAAACTTCGGGGATATATTAGCAATAGCAAAGGGACCTCCCAGACCAGAAATCAGCTCAAGCCAAGAAGGAAATCTAGGTTTAACACAAAACCCTAGAAAATTTGGCAAACAACAGAAGGAGAGCTAAAAACCAAATTTCTCCATCATCTCTCAATCTTTGCTCATGAAATTTTGCAAGAAGGTTAGCAATACTCTCAGGGCAACCCAGCAAAAATTTCAGGCCATTTCCTCAAGGGAATCAAGAAGTTCAACCAAACCCTAGAATTGAAAAATATGAACAGAGCAGCCCACGAAACAAGAACTGAGATTAAACGAAGTTAGCTCTTTGGGATTAACTAGCCAAATGGCTTTTGATCATCACCCATGTCATAGCAACCCATTTTGGCACTCTCCAGCAAACAAGAACTAGAAACTCAAAAATCAAGAAATCATCCAAATAGAGAAACGAAAAATAGAACAGGAGCCCGAGAGACAAACTTCAGATTTCGTTCATTAGATCAAAAGGAATATAGAGGAGTCCCCATACGCCTGGACATTAGAACAAGGAAGTGATTACAAGACTCTCCACTCAATCCTCTCCTATCCCCATCTCAAGAACACTCTCCCTCTCTACATGGTTTTCCTGAAGAAAACACACAGAGGAGATGAACGTGGGAGACAAGGTGCTGCTGCCCTCAACCACTAAAGAGCAAAGCAAAACCACCTCTCAAAGCCTCTTTTGACTCTCTAAAACCCTAGCTCTCTCCACAATTCATCCAAATACCTGAGGAGGCATGTAGCCCCTCCAATCCTTTATATAGCTATGGCTAACGGGTCTCCGCCCCGTTACGTCCGCCAAATCCAACGGAGCCCGCTCCCGCTTGTGCAGCCTTGCGAAATTCCTGATTCGCCCCTCCTGCACCTTCCGGGAAGCTTCCGCGCTCCTTGTCGTCCATGACACGCAACCACGTTGAATCTCCACCGTCTTCGACACATCCGACCGTTCTGACCTCGACACCTCCCTGTGTCTAGTCCAGTCACCTCGTGTCTCACCACAGCTCCGCTTCGACATCCTGCAGTCACACAGACAAGAACCACATCAAATAGCACCGCTCGATACATGAAAGCGTAAATACAATCATACTTACACAGATGAAGTCCAAACCTGTCGAAACCAAGAATAGGCATCCTAAACCCATACGACCAAGTTTGACCAAGTCCGACCGAGCCCCGATTGCACCACGCAACGACTCAACTCCGAACCACTCAAACCAAACTCGACTTACTTAAACCAATGTCAATTACTCATCATACACATGTGGTCACCTCCACATGGTTCATCATCTTTAAACGACAAACATGAGAGGGTTGTGTGGATCAACAAAACCAGAAGGTTGTTGACAAAAGATAGTTTCATCGAGATTACCGTGCAAGAATGCATTCTTGACGTCAAGTTGATTGATTGGCTAAGAATTGGAGGTGGTGAGGCTATGGACGACACGAATCGTGGTCGGCTTGACAATGGGGTGAATGTTTCCCTATAGTCAATGCCAACTTGTTGGGAGAAGCCACGGACAACCACCGCGCTTTGTACCGTGTAAGAGACCCATCAGGATGTAGCTTGTGGCGAAAAATCCACTTCCCCGTCACAATGTTTGCACCTGCGGGAGGAGGAACAAGAGACCAAGTGTCATTCTGCAACAAAGCATTAAATTCTTCGAACATGGCATTGTACCAATTTGGGTCTTTTAGAGCGGATCGATATGTGGTACGAATAGGGGAAATGGAGGAAGTAGGAGTAGCAAGAGTATATTTTGCATTCTGTATGTGGAAGCCAGATTTGCCCCTGGTCAACATGGGATGTGTGTTGACAGGAGGCGGTGCAGGGATAGCCTTGGGTGGTAAAGACTGCTGAGGTGACGAGCTCAGGACTGTGGGAGAAAAACTGCTGGGAGTGGAAAGGCTAGCTGGCAATGGTGGGTCGGCAAGCATGTGCGAGTGGCTGGTGTGGGAACCAGAGGCAGATGCACACATATTGAAGCTGATCTGTGGGAGCAGGGAAATGGAATTGTCATCGGTTGGCACGACTGGTGTTTTGGAATGCCCAATGGAGGAGTTGTAAGACAGAAAAGGAAATGTGGATTCATTAAAAAGAACATGCCGGGAAATGATGATCTTACGAGACACAAGGTCCATGCATCTATAACCCTTGTGCTTGAGAGGATATCCTAAGAAAACACAAGGAATGGAATGTGGTGCTAATTTGTGAGGAGTGGTAGCAATTACGGGCCTGTTTGGGAGAGCTCCACCAGCTCCAAATCCACGAAAAACAGATCCAGATCCACTTTTCCAAGCCAAACACCTCCAGCTCCACGCAGATCCACCGTGGAGCAGCTCCACGAAATCCATGGATCTGCCCCTAGATCCACCAAATCCATGGAGCACCTCAAGGGGTGCTATGAAAACTCAGAGATTCGTGGAGTTGGGGAAAATTACCCACCATGCCACTGATTACACAAAAAAATGGTTCGTTCTTTCTTTCCCGTCCTCTTCCGTCATTGCGCACGTCGCCTCCATTGTCACTCTCGTGCCGCCTGGTCGGCGCGCGCGCTGTCCTTAGCCGGCGCGCCAACCCTTGGCGGCCGCCGCCGCCGCCGGCCAGCCGCCTCACGCCCCCAACCGCCGCTCCGCCTCCTCCTGCGCGCGCGCGCTGCGCCCTCGGCGGCCGCGCGTCGCGCCGCCCGCGCGCCCGCGCGCGCGCGCGCCGCGCCGCCGCGCGCCGCGCCCTCCTCCTCTGCTGCGCGTGCTTCTCATCGGGAGGAAGAAGAAAGAGAACCGTGCTTCTCTTTTTTTCTTCATTTTTCATTTTTCATTATGCCCCCTAAATATTTGTTTACAATTGCATATTAGTCCAGATCTGCGGTGGAGCTCTACCAAACACATTGATGGGAGACCAGCTCCACGGTGGATCCAGGTGAATCTGGTGGATCTGGAGCTGGTGGAGCTCTCCCAAACAGGCCCTAAATTGGGAAAACAAAGGCATCCAAAACACGTAAATGATCATAAGTAGGATGACAGCTATAGAGCAGAAAATAAGGGGAATTGAGGTTAATGGCCTTAGACAAGTGACGATTAAGTAGATAAGTAGCGGTATGTAAAGCCTCCACCCAAAATTGAGGGAAGAGTGTAACATCCTGATTTTTAGAGTTTATTTGAAGCTTTTAGATAAAATTCACAATTTGGAATTTTTCTAGAATAAATTAAGGCTTAAATGGAATCTTTATAAATTAAAAGGATTTAATATGATTAAAGTAAACATTAACATTTGCTAAAAGTATTTTATTTGGGTCCCTTGTGCTTCAAGGAATTTGTAAAATTTTTGGAGTTTTTCTGAGTTTATTTGCTATTTTCTAGAGCTATTCTATTTCTTTCTAAATTCTAAAATTGGAAAATCCTAGAAAATCAAAAGCTCCTTCGGTCCATTCAACCTCAGCCATTCGTTTCTCTCTTGCCACACGTCGGCCATCCATGCGCCCAAACACTGTTCATCCGTGCCATCCTTCATTGATTGACCGATTGCCACGCCTTGCCACGTGTTAACCATCGGGAGGTGTGTGCATTATGCTTCGTTTTCGATGGAGCTCGAGTTGTGTTTGAGCCAGAGACGTCTCAGCGTCCGTGCCAGATCCACAACGGACTCTTGGCCATACCTAACCTCACCTCCTCGACATTCACGCCTATAAAGCCATGCCGCCGCCCTTAGTTCCCACATCCCCACAGCCACTTGCTCTCGCTGAGTTTGTCCGTGCGGCGCCATCAAGTTCGTCATCATTCTCGTCGTTGTTGCCATCGTCCTATGTTTGCGCTGCTCACGATCGCCTTCTCCACGGAGTGGACATGGCGAGAGCCACGGTGGCTTTGCCGAGGGCGTCATCCCACGGCGCGTTGGCACCGGTGCCGCAGATGAGTTGAGTGAGTCCATCACTGAGCTCGTTCTCCTCTTCGTCCCGTTGTCCCCGCCGCCCTCTTTGCTGGTCCGCCGCCGCATCCACACGGCAGCCCAAAGAGCCGTCGACGCTTCATCATCGTCCGCCAACCACCGAGCGACGCGTGTAATCATCTCAGCCATCCGATTGCCTGAGCGATCATCTAATCAGATCCATGCTGACAACCCAAACCAACAATCGAGATTCATCCACGTGGTCCAATGTCAACCGTTGGATCGCCAAGACGGGACCGTCCGAACATCTTTGAATCATTTGAACATATGAGACCCACATGCTAGAGCACTATTTTCTCGACCCATGAGCCGAGTCAGTTATTCCATGCACTGAGTCCATAGAATAGTAGAATTTATCATTTTTCAGGCCTTTTGTTTAGATTAGATTTTTCAAGAGCCCGTTCTCCCCCGTCCTAGCTGCAATTGACCCAATTCTTTTTTCTAAATTCATCTAAAATTGAGCTCTATCTTCTGGTTCTAGTTTCGAAGTTTTTGGAGTTTATTTTATTTTTATTTGATTTTATTTGTACCTCATTTTATTTTCTCTCTCGTTAGATCACGTTTTCGAAGGAGCTGAAGCAAGAATCTTGTCTTCCACGACCATAGCAAGCACATCGACACTCGCTTTCACTTCATTTGGGAGTGTGTTGATGAAGGAAAAATCATCCTCGAGCATACTCACATAGAGGAGCAGCTCGTGGCTATTCTCACAAAGCCGCTCGGGCGCGTCAAGTTCTGGGACCAGCGCACAAGGATTAGCATCGTGAAGATCATAGGTGAACACAACAAGAATTAGAGGGTGAATGTTGAATAATCCGGCAAGTTCACCGTGGTCGTAGAGTCAATCGTCGTGACCGTGGTCGAAGTGTTAGTGAGTCAGTCAATGTGACCGTGGTCGAAGAGTTAGTGAAAGACCATGTGGAGGTCATCCCATGTGTGTGATGAGTAATTGACATCAGTTTAGGGAAGTCGAGTTTGATTTGGTTGGTTCAGACCATGTCGTTGCGTGATGCAATGGACTCGGTCAGACTTGGTCAAACCTGGTTAAAGGGTTTAGATTGCATATTATGTCGACTTGTCAGGTTTGGGTTATTTCATTAATGCATTTATGCTTTCATATATCGAGCGGTGCTATTTGATGTGTTTCTTGTCTGTGTTGGCTGCAGGACGTCGAGGCGGAGTCGTGGCGAGACACGAGGTGACCGGACTAGACACGGGCGGTGTCGAGGTCAGAATGGTCGGATGTGTCGAAGACGGTGGAGATTCGATGTGGTTGCAAGTCGTGGACGACAAGGAACGTGGAAGCTTCCCGGAAGATGCAGGAGGGGCGAAATGGTCATTTCGCGAGGCTGCACAAGCGGGAGCGGGTTCCGTTGGATTTAGCGGGCGTAACGGGGCGGAGACCCGTTAGCCAAGGGCTATAAATAGATGTTGGTGGCTGCATGCCCACTTATGCATTCTAGGGTTTGTGAGGTTGGTAGAGTGTTGCTTTAGTCAAAATGAGCTTTGGAGAGTTTGTTTTGGCTTTAGGCTTTAGTTGGTGAGTCTTTAGTGGTTGAGAGCAGGGAAGAGGGCAGAGGTGTTGTGTCTCCTTCGATGTGTTCTTGAGTGCCTCCCTTCCACCAAGCATGTATGAGTGTGTGTTCTTGAGCTTGTGTTCTTGAGATGGAGAGGGAGAGGGAGAGGAGATCCTTTGTAATCATTCCTCTTGTTTCAATCACGTATCACATTTCCTCTTTATCAATATGAGATGGTGTTTGTTTCAATTCTTGAGCTCCCTGTTCTTCTCTGGTTTGCTTCGATGTCCTCCATGTTGATTTCTTGACTTTTTGAGTTTCTTGTTGATTCTTGCTGGGAAGGCCTAAAATGGGTTGCTCTATGATGGAATAGTGCCTCAAGGTCATTTGATCGATCTTCCCAAGAGCAAATGACTTTTAATCTCAGATTTCCCTTTTTGAGCTCCCCTGTTCATGTCTTTGCCTTCTAGGGTTTCTTGGACCCCTTTGTTTTTTCTTCATGAGATGCTCTAGGATTTGGACTCTCTGGTGCTTAGGCTATTGCTAATCTTCCTGCAAAAGCTCATGAGCAAAGATTGAAGGGTTGTTGAGATTTTTGGATTTTTGAGTTGTCCCTGTTCTTCATTCTCCATTTCTAGGGTTTTGGTGAAATCTTTGTTTCCTCTCTTGAGATGGCATGAAATTTGGAACCTAGAGTCCAGAGGATATTACTATTCTATCTGCAAAGTTTCGTTGCCAAAGGATCAAGGATTCGATGAGAATTTGAGTTTTTGCGCTGCTCACTGAATATTTTCAGTTCTTACCCCAAATCTGTTTTTCTAGTTCATGAGTTGATTTTTCTTGGCTCTCAGGGTTCCTCTGGCTATTTGGGGTATGATTTTGCAATTCTGGGCCAGGTAAACCAGACAGAAATCTCAATTTTCTCTGCTGGCCAAAGTCCTCGTTTTATCTGAAAACTGCCTCTTGCTGTTTGCTCTGAAATCCCGAGCACCGGTCTGACCGGTGACCAGATGGCGGTCAGACCGGAGGGGCGGTCAAACCGGGGTGGTAGCAGTGGTCAGACCGGCAACAGCCGAGCGGTCTGACCAGTGCACGACTAGCGGTCTGACCAGCCACCCCCTTTGCAGCTCCTGAAATTCCTCGTATTTGCTGTTATTTCTTTTGGTCGCTTCCTTCGTTTGCTTTCTGTGAGGTCTCAGAGAGTCTAAGTGTTTCTCTTCATAGCTTTTTAGCTCTCGGAGAGGAGATTTCCTGTGAGTATTTTGAGGGGTCGAGTTTTTAAGAGATCGTCATTCACCCCCCCTCTGTCGCCATTTCGGTCCAACAGTTAGTCGTAGTGACCGTGGTCATAGTCATAGTGTCCATAGTCAAAGTCGTAGAATTACTGTAGCAGTCATTCAACGCATGCTCAGTCACGCGAGAATGCATTTTTCGGTGTCTGTTAACATCGTGAGCGACACAGCTTGGATCCATCAGATCGTGCAGGTAGTGGCGCATAATATGGGTGGCTTGACCACCCAGTTTAGGCTAGGATTTCTTTAAATAACAAGTTAATACAATAGAAAATGCTGCCTAGTTTTTCAGCAGTGCAAAACTCTTTGTGTTCTTGCTCTAAGTTTTCTAACTTCGTGTGTGGTCGTGTGTGAGTTCAGGCATGTTGATCGACCAAAGTTCCTGACAGGCCAAGGTGCACCCCACGGAGCAAAGTAACGCATCCATGGCTGCTGTGGTGGTGTGTCGCACTCCCATTCGAGTTGGTGTTGCGCCCGCCATCGCGTCCACAGCCACGACCGTGGCCTCTCTTGCTGCGGCCGTAATCAGAATTGTTGCCATAGTTTTGGTGAGCACCCTAATTGGCAGCAGAAGAGCCGCCCTGGACATGATCGCCACCCCAGACACCACATGAGGAAGAACTGTTGTCGGTGGTCCGTGGCGCCCTCCTCACATTTGGCCTCGTTCAGGGGCGGATCCAATGTAGAGGGAGTGAGGGCCCAGGCCGTCACTCAATTCGCAGAAACTCAGGTATATAGCTTAAGATTTAATGCTAGTGTCCTCACTCAGCCTAACTAAAAGGCCCTCACTCATGCTAAAATTATGAATGAGAACAATTCAGCATACTATGTGTATTGTTGTGCCCCCTCTCAGATTTTATCCTGGATCCACCCCTGGCCTCGTTCAAGCCGATCTCATCTAGTAGAAGGTGCGAGCGCGCCTGGACGAAGGTCAGAAAGGGATATTGCATAGGAAGCACGGTAGTGTACACATGAAACTTATGGCTGAGTCCTTGGATCATTTGTAGAGTAAGCATCTCGTCGGAGACAGGCTGGTCGACGTCGGCGAGGGCGTCGGCGAGGGATTTCACCTTGTGACAATATGCGGTGATGGAGAGGTCTCCTTGCACCGTGGATCAGAATGCTGATTCCAAATTAATGGTACAGACACGCTTGTTGTCACGAAAATTTTGCTCGAGGAGGATCCATACGCCGTAAGTAGTGGTACTGGGCGACATCATAATATCAAGAAGCTCATATGAGATTGTGGCATAGATCCACATTACGATGATGAGGTCTGTGTGAGCCTAGTCGAGGTTGTCGTGGACCTCGTGTTTGGGCTCGTCACCATCGACGTGATGACGAACATCGAAATGGCCGAGGATGTCGTACATGAAGTTTCTCCACTTCGTGTAATTGTTCTCCTGAGTATCAAGAGTAAATGGAATAAGTCTCTTGATATTCATGAGTTGCATGGCGCCCACCGTGGTAGAAAGGATGGTGGAGCTCTCAATGCTTGTGGCTAAACTCGCAGCACCACAACTGTCGTCGCCGGTGGCAGGGTGCTGCGAGAGATGACTGACAGAGGAAGTAGAGTTGGGATCGTCAGACATGACTGAGTTGGGAAGATAACTGAGAATAGGGAAGAGGACCTAGCTCTGATACTAAGATAGAATTAGATAGAATCGGGGGTTGTTCTCACCCACAGCTACTAAAGTACATATACGAGTGCCACACTACAAATACGAGTGCTACAGTGTATGTACGTGTGCTACAGTGCAGATACGACAGTGATTGCTACAGTACCTACATGCTCAGGAACCGATCTCCCGTGAGATATGTGCGCTGGCGATCCGAAGGACTCGGCTGCTACTGGTGCTGCTGCTATCCGGATGAAGTGAGGAGATATTTGTCTAACAGATTGCAGTGTGGTCAGCGCTGGCCACAAACCTTGCGCTCCGACTGATAGTCTGAACTTATCCATTGGTAATAGAAGTAACTCTAGACATAATTTTGACAACACACTCCATTACAACTATTGAGAAACCGTTGCTGGCGACCAGTCCGATCGATTCCTCTGCTTATACAAAATAGATCAATTACAGAATATAGAAATAGTAGATTGAAACACAGAGAGAGATAGATAGAACTCATGGTCTTTCTTTATTGCTTTCTTTCTGATTTTGTATAGTCTAATAAAATGGTGAGGTGCTCATCATGGGCCAAGACTTCAAGCCCCAGGCCCAGGTTTCATAACACTTCCCCTTGGGCACTCATCCGGCATATTCATGCCTCATCAAAACTCAATAAAAACCCAGTGGAAAAAATTTGGAGAAGTGTACATGATACATGTTAAGCTGTATTGCACAAATTGCCTCATTAAAAATCTTGGCCATGAAACTTCAGGAAAACTTGTCAAGGGAAAAGAGTACAATCCACCCAATTTCATTTAATCTTCAAGATTAATTTATTCTTTAGGTACTCAATCTTCCTGATCAAATTTTAATAACGAGCTTGAGAAAAATCTCCCCTTGAATTCTGCACTTCTGAAAGTCTCATCATTCCAATTCCATGTACGCATCTTTCAAAACTAGATACTGGAAGTGACTTAGTGAATAAATCTGCAAGATTTCACTTGACTTTTGCAATTCATGAGCATAGAAGAACTTGGGGTTGATATGCTTTGTGAGATGACTCTTCACGTAGCCCGTTTGCACTTGTGCAACACAAGCTGTATTATCTTCATAGATAATTGTGAGAGCTTGCATAATATTCATCCCACATGACTGCTGGATGTGGTGAATCATTCATCGGAGCCAAGCACATTCTCGTGCGGCTTCGTACAGTGCAATGATTTCTGAGTGGTTTGTTGAAGTCGTTACAAGACTTTGCTTAGACGATTTTCATGAAATTGCAGTTCCACCACACAGGAATACATAGCCTATTTGTGACCTTGCGGTATGCGAGTCTGACAAGTACCCAGCATCTGCATAGCTAGTCAAGATCAAACCTTGATTCTTTATGTAGAACAATCAAAGGTCCTTACTTCCTTGGAGGTATCAGAAGATGTCCTTTATTCCTAGCCAATGTCTTTTAGTAGATTCTGCACTATGCCTTGGTAACAGGTTTACAACAAATGCAATGTCTGGTCTATTACAGTTTACTAAATACATAAGTACTCCTATTGCACTTAAGTATGAGAATTCCGATCCCAGGACTTCCTCCCGCTCTTCTCTAGGTTGGTATGGATCTTTTCCTTGCTGCAAAGACCTCCCGATCATCGGTACTTTCGATGGGTATGCCTTCTCAAAGCCAAACCTTTCTAACACCTTCTGGGCGTAGGCTAACTAATGTACTAATATTCCTTCAGGGACATGCTCAAGCTGCAGGCCTAAGCAGTATTTGGTTTTACCCAATCTTTCATTTCAAATTCTGACTCTAGGTAAGAACTTACTTCTTTTATATCTTCCATTGTCCCGATGATATTCAGATCATCTACATATACTGAGATTATATAAAATCCATTCTGGGATCGTCGTATAAATACACAAGGGCAATCTTCATTGTTTGTTCGTGTAGCCTTTCTTGCATAGAAAGTTACTTAAGCGATTATACCACATCTTGCCTTATTACTTGAGTCTGTATAGTGATTTCATGAGCTTCACACTGTATAGATTTATATCTACTTTGTCTTGGTTCGGGACAAGGATACATTCAGGTACCTTCATATAAATTTCTAAATCCAAGTTTCCATAAAGGTATGCAGTTACCACATCCATCAATTTTATTTCTAAATTCAAGTTTACTGCCATTGAGATTAAATATCTAAAGGTAATTCCACTCATGACTGGGGAGTAGGTTTCTTCATAATCAACTCCTGAATGTTGAGTGAAACCTTATGCAACAAGCCTTACTTTATATCTTACAACTTTATTTCTTTCATTTCTCTTTCGAACAAATACCCACTTATGCCCTACAGGGTGCACATGGTGAGGTGTGCGGCTTACGGGCTCAAACACCTCTCTTTTGTTCAGAGATAATAATTCAGTTTCTATTGCCTTCTTCCAATTTTTCCAATCTGATCTTTTCTTAAGCAATGCAGGCTCTGGATCAAGATCTATGATTGTGGCAATTTTCTTTGCAAAGTAGATATCAACATTGGTTGTTGTCCTATTCATGGACTCTCCCGTGTGCACATAATTTATAGCTATTTCATCATGAGTTGCTTCTTCTTGTGCTTCTCCTTGCTCATCACTTCTTCCAATTGTGGTGGTAAGTCCCTTTAGTTTTTCAGTATGGATGTGTGCGCACACATCCATGCTGATTTCTCCCTCTAGGGGAATGTTCGAATCCGGTATGCTCTTTCTAAGGGTGTCATACTAGTGCTAGGTTTCAACTGGCTCCCCTTCTGGTTCTGGAGAACTTCAGTGATCGGCTGTGTCAAGTCCTTCTTGTCCTTCTTCAGCAGGCGTCTCCAGTTACTTAGGATTCGAGGGACTGGAGTTCTCGTCCTTTTATTCTGAGGCCTCTGGATAGGATTAGGAATACCTTCTACTTTCTTTGGTATTTCAATCCTCTTCGGTGCATTGCGTGCAAACACATGCAACTTGGTCACGCTCCTCAAATCACTAAAGTGGTCAGGCAATTGATTTGCTAATGCTTACAAATCAATAATCTTCTGGACTTCTCTATTTGCTTCACTAGTGCGTGGGTCATGTGCATGGATTCCCGTGGCTTGCCACGTAATTTCCCGATATTTTTCATCAAGGGGTTGATTTTCTCCCCCTAATGTTGGAAAATTATCCTCATCAAATATGCAATCAGTGAAGCGGGCAGTATGCAAATCTCCTATCAAGGGTTCTAAATACCTGATTATGGATGCTGTCTCATAACCGATGTATATCCAGTCTTTCGGAGAGGACCCATTGCAGTACACTGTGGAGGGGGTATAGGTACATAAACCTTGCATCCAAACCTCTAGAGATGAGAAATTTTCGGTGCTGGCCCTTGCGCTAGTTGCATTGGTGAATGGATGTTGTAGGTTGATGGTCTAAAGTTGATGAGATTTGCTGCATGTAGGACTGTGTGTTCCTAACATGTAGCTCGTAAATTACAATTATGCAAAAGTGGTCAGGCAATAAATTTAATTCTCTTGATTAATGCCTCTGCCAGTCCATTCTGGGTGTGGATATGCAGTACAAAATACTCAACTGTAATTCCCATTGCCATGCAATAATCATCAAATGCCATTGAAGTAAATTCTCCGGCGTTGTCCATTCTGATGGACTTTATGTGATGACCAGGGAAAATATTTCTAATGTGAATTATCTGCAAGATCAGCTTTGCAAAAGCATGGTTTCTCGTAGATAATAAACATACGACGACCATTTCGAGAAAGCATCGATGAGCACCATGACACCATGAAATATTTAAACGGCCCTGCAAGTGGCTGAATGGGACCATAAATGTCTCCTTGGATGTGTTCCAATAATGCAGGGACTTCATGCTTCACTTTCAGAGTAGAAGGTCTAGTAATTAATTTCTCGGTGGCACATACAGGACACATGTACAAAATCTTCATGATATGGGAAGTTTTTTACATTAATATTATGCCCTTAGGAATTGTTGATTATATTTTTTATCATCCTAAGTCCTAGGTGGCCTAATCTGTCATGCAAGAGATAGAAAAGTTCAGAGCTTCTAAATACTATCTTCAGGGCAGTATAGGCTGCAGGTGCCTTGATGTTGGTGTAGTATAGCCCAGTTTCTAATGAAGGAAGTTTTTCTAATACCCTTTTCCCATTTTCTTTATGCTTTGTAATGAGCAGGTATTCCTTATCATACTCTTCTTAAATGTCAATATGGAAACCGTTGGCGCGAATATCCTTGAAATTTAGGAGAGTTCTAGTCGACTCTGGGTACAATAAGGCTTCTTGAATGACCAAAGTTGTGCCCATTGGAAATATAATTGTGGCACTTCCTGAACCTATTATACAAGAATTGCTACCGACGATTGTTGTAAGGCTGCTAGCATTCTTACTAATCGATTGAAAATACTTCATCTCTCTTAAGATGCTATTCGTGACTAAGCACACTTCCTCCCTAGGGTGCCACATGTGTTCTAATATAAGGTATTTTATTAATATGCAGGCAATCAACACATAAATAAAATACTTCAATATCAGAACATATCATGCCATTATAAACTGAATAAATGAATGAATTATTCAAATACCATCCAACCATCACGAGAAAACAAAATTGCTTAAGTTCCATTGTAACATCCTAAAAATTCAAGAATTCAAAAATGTGGAGTTTTAAAATTTTTCTTGCATTTTGCTAGCACTCCAATTTCATCTGAATATTTACTTCAAATCTTTTTGAGTTTTGTGCCATACAAATTAATAATCAAGAATACTCCCAAATGCTAATAATAATCTTGTAAATTACAAAAATGGAAAATGTCATTACATATCATGAAATCAAAATGCCAAACCCTTGAATTCAAATTTCAGGTCAATAAAATAATATCCAAATTAAAAAAAACGATGATGGTGTTACTAAAAGGAATAGACAACCCAAGGAGCTGCGCACAGATTAAAAACTTAGGTATCAAATAATAGACATTAAAATTTGAAATCCAATTAGAGAAGAAATGGCTAAAGGAGTATTAAAAACTCACATTTTAATTGGTTGAAAATTCAAGCATAAATTTTATGCAAGAACTGAAATTAATAACCTTGACTGTGAAATAGAAACTCAATTTCCCAATTTATCATTCATCCCCCCCATTTTGCAAAACCATGGCCTCAACCTTTTTCTACTCTTCCCCTTACCCCCACGTTTCTCTTGCGCGCAGGCGCCACCTCTTCCCTCTCTCCTCCCCTTTCCCTTGCGCACTGGCCCGGCTTGCCCCCTCCTCCTTCCCTCTCTGCCACTGGGCTCGGTCCCTTCTCTTCTTCTCCCTCTTTCTCCTCCACCGTTCCCCATTTCCTTTCCGAGTGCCATGCCATCCTCTGCAGCAAGCCTGCTCAGCCGGCCCCACCTCCTCTGGCGCCAACCACTCACGTCGCCTCTACGCACATCGCCGCGCCTGTGCGTGCGTCACGCTCCTGCGCTGCACGTCGCCCCGCCTACCTCCGAGTCGCCTCGCCACGCTCTGCTCTACTATCAGCCGTCCTGACGCCATGCCGTGCCATCCCTCCCCCTGTTCTCTTGTCTCCAGCAACAGAGCTTCCACAGCGCCCCTCTGTGCTATAAAGGGACCCCCGAGCTCACATTCGTCTCCTCGCCACTCCTTCCCCACCTTCTTCCCCAAACACGGCGCGCAAAAATTCCAGCCGCCATGGGTCCTCACCGTCCTAGCTAGTTCGGCAACGCCATCCACAAGACACTCGCGTCATATCGTATCCCTAGACTCCATCTACTCTCCTCCTCGTTTAATTGAAGTTCGGTGCACTAGGGCTCGCGCGTCGACTGTCTTCCCCATCGCTAGCCGGAAGCCACCACCACCACCCCATTTTTGGCTCCCAACTTCCCGACTCAATTCCCCTCGGTTGGAGAACCCTCACTGCGCCCACAACCCTTCCCCACCGTTGGCCGAGCTCCCCATTGACGGAGCTTCTCTCTCCACGGTGACCTCCCCGCGCCGTCCGTGGCCATCGCCACCGGCCCACCTCGGGACCCTTCCGGTTCGGCCAAATGCGTGGTAAGGCTTCTAGCACCTCCCTTCCGCTCATGCCCCTGCCAAATTTCTCCCGCATCCCCTCGGCACCGCCGTCCCGCTCCCACCTCGCCGCCGGCCGCTTAGCTCTGCCGCTCGCCCGCCTCGCCGTCGCTCCGGCCAGCGCGTCACCTCCGGTAGCTTGACCACCTCCCCCACACCCCATTTTGCCGGTCACCGACGCCCCTCCGCCACCGTTCGCCGACGGTGCCACTGTCTGCCCCTGCTCCGGTTGCTCCTCTATTTCGGCCGACTCCTGTTTTGAGCTCTACCGCTACACTCACCTTTTCTATTTTAAACCCCCCCTCCTCATTCACTGATAGAGGCAGCGCCCACTTGGCCAGCAGCGCGTGTTAAATGTTCTGCCTGAGGTGTTCAGTTCGAATCCAGTAAGCTGCACCGTTTCCACCCCATTTTAATCTAATTTTTGTAATCCACTTTAATTAGTAAAAATTTAGGGAAATTAGAGAATAATTTAGAGAAGCTAATAAAATTTAATTAGAAGGTAAATAAGATTATTTGGAATTTTAAATTTGGAATTAATCCATGGGAGCCAATAAATTTTATTAGGATTGTATATGAGGTTATTTAAGGTTTAATATTTGATTAATTACCACATATGACAAATTAATGTGTCCTAGTTATTAGTCCAAAAATAACTAGTGGTTTTAAAGGTATTAATAAAAGATAACTTTGGTTAATTATCAAAAGTTTCATAAAAGATATTAGACACCATGTTTAGCTATAAAAAAATAATAATGAGGCTTTGAATTAAAGAGTCTTTTCTTTAAGGCTTAAATGGCACTAAACAACAACTAAAGATACATAAATTGATAGCCACCTTTAATCAAAAGGATGTCTTTAAGTAGAAATGCCATGTTAGAATATATATATATATATATATATATATATATATATATATATATATATATGAGGCAATTATAATAAAGAAACCCCTAGGTCATCGGATGGTTAAAAGTAATCCACCCAATATAGCTATGTAAATAGTAACCATCACTAGCATGGCATCGATAAATAAACCTCAACCGTAGATTTAATCGACCATTGATATTAAAGTATAACCTGATATGGCATGTTCAGTCCTAGATAAATAAGTTTAAATAGCAAAAATAATAATAATAAGATGTTACTAAATAAAATAGGGTAAGCCATAGCATTCAATGGCCGGCTCAAACTAGTCATCCTCAAATCTAGGCCTGGACGAAAAACTCGAAGCTCGTTAGCTCGCTCGGCTCGTGGCTGGCTCGGCTCGGCTCGGCTCAGCTCGTTAGGATAACAAGCCGAGCTGAGCCAAGATTTTAGCTCGTTAGCTATAACGAGCCAACTCGAGCCAGCTCGCGAGCCGCTCACGAGCCAAACGAGCCATGCTATGTTAACTTATGATGGAACTTGAACAATGTGTCATTATGCTATGTTAACTTATGTAGTTATGTCTATGCAGCCCTTCCTGTCTAGTCAATCTAGCTGATGTCGTACTTTGCAATTTGCATGGATGATAGTTGATGGATGAATATATGATGGAGACATGGACCTAATTTGTACTCTATTGCATGTGTATGCATATGCTGCTTGCTGCTAGCATGTATGATGGATGAATATGTGCTGTATGACTCACTGGAATGTAAGGTAGTCTTCATTTTACATTTTTTGGCCCTGGCTCACGAGCCAAACGAGCTAGCTCGAGCTTGTGGTCGAGCCGAGCCGAGCTAGCTTTTTAGCTCGTTAGTTATAACGAGCCAGCTCGAGCCAGTTCGTTATCCTACCGAGCTAGACCGAGCCGAGCCGAGCCAGCTCGATATCCAGGCCTACTCAAATCTAAAGCAAAATAATCTCATCAATATTTCTGTGTCATGAACCCTCCCTCATTAAATGTCCTTCCACCAATCATCACTTCGTTCCAACTAGTTCGGCTCTGTCAATACCCTACAACCAATCGCCTTACCTAAATCACCCTCTCACTCATAATAAAACAAAATTTGGCTTATTTGGAGTTATTTGAATCTTTTGAGTTATTTACTTTTATTTGGATTCAGTCGCTTACCGCGTAGTTAGAAACTGTAGCCCCGAAGAATCAATGGATCCGGCGAGATCAAGTTCAAGGTGAAAATAAAGACCCGAAGCTCAAGACCATCAAAGGAGATAGCTTTGAGTGAGCTCAGGACCGCGGTAAACCGCGCAAGGCGAGTCAATACTTTGATCGTGTTGAACCTACATTTTTGCAAATTACTTTTGTTTAAATTATCAAATTGCATGCTGTTATTTTATATGCAAATACATGCTTAATTTAAGATTTTAGTTATATGCCCATTGTTTACCTTAATTAATACTACATCTCCTTTGGAATATTTGAATATGTGAACCTTGTCGCCCCAGCAAAATTATGATAGTAACCTTTCGGAAAATAAGTCTATAATTATATGCCGAGCTTAGTATTGCTTAGATATTCAGGGGCACCAAAATGCCCAACATCACTTTTACATTATGAGAAACTGATTTGGGAAGCCATAGTGAACATGGCTGGTGCATTTGGACAAGGATATTCTATGTTTCCAAAACCCCCAACTTACTTAATTATCTGGGCAGATGGTCCGGGGGTGTGGTGCAGCGATGCACGAGAGTGTGGTTAGTGGCAGCACCGCCCAGATAACCCTAAGGACCGAATCTTGTGATGACCTCCCAAGGTACAACAGTACAACTACAAGCTGGCAAAGTGTAGGCAGGGTTAACTAATTTGTATGGCTATAAGGTGGTTACGTGAAGGTGTGAACACGAGCAAAGGGATGGATGGTCTCATCTCCGCCTTTGCCCATGATGGCTCACGAGGGACCCTTCCCGAGGGATGCACATCCTACGGAAGATAGACCTTAGCGGGCGTAACCACAGTAGGACTATGCATCGTAAAGGCCCTGTGATAGTCTACTCAACCGCATGGCTAAGGAATCATGTGGGGGCAATGAGCAGATTTATCTCTTGTGGGTAAAGTGTACAAACTCTGCAGAGTTAAAACTATTCGAATAGTCGTACCCACAGTCAAGGGAGGACATAGGAACCTTACAGATATAGTTCTATTTCAAAAACTTTGTGGATGGGAATGGTAAAGTGGAGGGCAGAGAAAGGCCCTGATTTGTGTTGCCCTGGGTGTCGTCCCAGTGATAATGTAAGCGGCTATAACACTGAAGGTCTAGCATATGGTGCAGAGACCATGTAATGGTGGATGAAATCTGGACCGCTATTATTAATGCATTCTCTTACACATTATGTTTTTGTTCAAAACTGCTAGACCTCAGGAAATTTCTATGTATTATATTTTTAAAACAATGATAATACTTCCCACAAAATAAAATGTCAGGAAGGATAAATAGAGTTGTAAGAAAAGAAGATGGATGTTTGTGGTAAACACATAAAATTGTTTGTGGATTCATGTCGATCATAGAAAGAAAATGGTAGTGTGCACGCTGGGAAGATAAATTGGTGGAGCTTAAATGAATAGATAGGCTAGATAGATGATTTAAATGATTTTTGGAGAATTAGGGAGTGCAAAGGTAATTGTTGGATTATGACACTGATAACTAATATAAATTCTTCAAAGATGTTGACAATATTGGGATTAATAGAATCGGTTATTAGATGAGTCAATTGAATTTTTGGGAATTTAGAGGTATGATAACAATTCTTGGAGTATAAACTTGATTAATGATATTCTTGGTGGAGGTATACTAGTGAATTAGTTAGAGATAGATAATGAAAAAATAAGATTCATTATTAGAAGAGCAAATTATGGTTGTGGATCAATAACAAAAGGATTGGATTGTAGGAATTTAGAATACAAAAGATATTGGTGGATCTAAAATAAATGATGACACTCACTGCTTGGAATCTTAGGCAGCAATGAATGTATGATCGGTGGATTCACTAAATGATGTCACTCGCTGTTTGGAGTTTTAGACATCAATCAACATAGAAAGTGCATGATCGGTGGATTGAATTAAATGATGTCACTCGTTGTTTGGAGTTTTAGACAGCAAACAATATAGAAAGTGTATGGTCGGTGGATTAATTAAATGATGTCGCTCACTGTTTTAGACAGCAATCAATATAGAAATAGTATGATTGGTGCACTAATTAAATGATGTCACTCGTTGTTTGGAGTCTTAGACAGCAATTGATCGGTGGATTATATAGATTATGATACTCGCTGTTTGGGGATTTAGGCAGCAATTGATTGGTGGATTGTATAATTGATGATATTCGCTGTTTGGAGTTTTAGACAGCACTCAATATAGAAAGTGTGTATTCGGTGGATTAATTAAATAATGTCACTCGTTGTTTGGAGTCTTAGACAACAATCAATAAAGAAAGTATATTTTGGTGGATTAAGTCAATTATGGTAATCGCTAGGTGGAGTTTAGGCAGTAATAATAACACTATGAGTAAATAATAATAATGCTTCTAAAAGCGATTTAATGGCAAATAAAATAACCTGAGCCTCTCCTTTGATAAGCCATGCATACTATTTATTTGCATCCTGTGTATTGGCTCGCGGAGCACGGTGGTTTGTGCTCACACTCGCTTTCACAACAAATCCAGAATCATGAATCAGATCACTACGCTTCAGCAATACTTTTGGGTCATGATGGCGAAGAAGATGGAGATGTCAAGATCTAGGTCGCGAACCTCCAGTTGGCTGCCTGTGGGCATGTCCTGAGGGTCCACCTGTGTGCTTCGTTTCCGCTGCTGCATTTTATTGATTTCGGCCCGATCAGCCCATGAGTAAGTTTACTATTATATTTATGCCTCTGCATGATATGTACTTTGATATTCAGAACTGTAATCTGTGAGCACTATAGTGTGGTGGGATCACAGAGGATTCTGGATTGCAAAATTTGGGCTCCCTACATCCATCCATGCAAATTCTATGCATTCTATGCATTAGACTGAATCTGCTAAGAAATTAGATACTTCATCTATTATTTTCTCAGGGTTGATATGCTCTTCGAGAGAAATCATGGCGGTGGCAGCTACAAGGTCAAAAGGGGATGTTGTTGCTGGAATGGTTTCCACCTCCATAAGCGTAGGCAGCTGTCCAGAACTCTCCCCCTCAACAGATCCAAAGTGGGCTTCAAGATGCCCTTTACCATCTTTCTTCTGGGCTTGGAAGGCATCAATGACATGCTGCGGCTCTTTACAGATTTGCGACCAGTGCCCCCACTTGCCACACTTGAAGTAGGACCGGTCCTGCTGACCATAGGCCTTACAATCTCGCTTTGGCTTGCTTGCCTTATTCTCATGTGGAGCATCTGATTTGCCTTTCTAGGCTGCGGCCTAACCCTTCCTTCCCCTTTTCTTCATCTCGCTTGAACTGGTCCTGTCGAACGGTCTTGATCTGGGTGGTGCCCTCATGGTATGCATCGAGAGTCACCCAGATGTCGAACGCCGACATCAGATGAGAGATGCGATCGAACTCACTTCTGCTCAGACCCTGAATTATGATGTTCCTTGCCTTCGCATTCGCCTCAACATCGGGCATGTTCGCCACATTGATGTTCTCATCGGCAGGAACAACATACTGGGTCTTGACCTTCCGCCAGATGGTGTAGCCTTGAGCCTGGATGTAGGTCTCCATCCGACTCTTCCAGAAGGGATAGTCGATCCCATCGAAGATCGGGGGCTTGGTCGAGTACTTGTCTGTCACCATGGCTCTAGAGACCAGTTAAGATCTATGAGGAAGAGCTAACCGGCTTTGATACCAATTGTTGGATCGAAATCGGCGACAGAGGGGGGGTGAATGTCGTCTATTAAAACTTGCCTCTTAAAAGTACCCCAAATGAAACTCCTTTTCAATAGCTATGAGAGCTATGAAACTGAGTTCAAAAGTTCTCTGGAACCCTATACTAACCGAGAGGAAAGCAAGGGAAAATAACTAAAGCAAAACATCCAGTCGAACAAAATGAACAAGAAAATTAGCACCCAGAGCAGATAGGGCCGGTCAGACCGCCTTAGAGGGGCCGGTCTGACCGCCCTTTACACGCTGGTTGGACCGCCCATTGGCCGCCGGTCAGACCACCTACAGCCGACCGGTCTGACCGCAGGCGGGTGGTCGGTGTGACCGGTTATGCTGAAGACAGTGCAGGCAGAGAGTGTCTGACTGCGCTAAAAAATCTTGAAAATGCAGGTTTTGGGTAAAATGAAGGAATGCTACAAATCTCCACTGCTCAAAAGAGTAATACCATATCTTAAACAACTAGGGGACCTCAAACAACAAAGGAATCAAATAGAAACACAAGAATTTCAAATTTGAGCCAAGAACTGAGAACTTTAAGAGAATTTCACCAAAACTCAAATTGCCATCTAAACTTTGATTCTTTGAACATGAGATCAAGAGATTAGCTAAGAAATAGCCTCAGGGCTCAAGACACCAAATCTCATGCCATCTCAAGAAGGGAATCAAAGGGGGCCAAGGAAGCTCTGTTGTAAAACCCTAGAAATGGCACAAACAGAGGAAGTTGAAAAGGAGAAATTTTGATTCGTTCAATTTGCTCTTGGGAGAAACCGATCAAATGATCTTGAGACCTATTCCCATCACAGAGCAATCCATTTTGCATCTTCTTGGCAAGAAACAACTCAAAAACAACAAATTGAGAAATCAAGCAGAGAGGGACTAAAAATAAGAACGAAGGAGAGTACGAGAAATAAACTTCAGAGATTTCATTCCGAATCAACCAAGGATTACAAAGGAGTCCCCATACGCGATTGAATACGGAGGAATGATTACATGAAGCCTCAACTCATCTTCTCCCTCTCACAAGCTCAAGAAACCCAAGAACTCACCCAAGGAAGCACACAAGAACATAGAAGCTACGGGAGACAACCAGAACACACTCTGTCCATCTCACCTACTCTCAACAACTAAAGCCCAAAGCTAAAACAACCTCCCAAAGGTATTTTTACTAAAAGCAAAACCCTAAAAGCCATGCACTCCCCTCTCAAGACATAATGCACTTGGGAATCCCTCTCCTATTTATAGCCCTTGGCTAATGGGTCTCCAACCCGCTAAACCCGAACTGAAATTGCTTCCACTTGTGCAGCTTTGCGCTTTTACCGAAATGCCCCTTCTGCACCTTCTGGAAAGCTTCCGCATTTCTTCGCCGTCTTCAGCACACCTCGACCGTTCTGACCTCGGCACCACCCGTGCCTAGTCCGGTCATCCCGTGCCTCGCCACGACTCCACCTCGATGTCCTGCAGCCATCATGGACAAAAACACATCACATAGCACCGCTCAACACAAGTAATCACAATTAGCATCAATTAATCATACTCAAACATAAAATGGCCCAAAAGCTCAAACGGGAAGAAGAACACGCCTCAAGTCCGACTAACCAAACCCGACTGAGCCAAATGCCATCATGGCACGAAACGCACAAACCAAACTCAATCTTTCCAGAAACCTTGTCAATTACTCATCACAAGCATGGGGTCATAACCACATGGTCTCTCACTCTTCGACCATTTTGAAGTCGGCAAACCTCAATCGGATCCAATCTTGTTCTGTCTGAGGAAGAATGGTGTACTTTAGCCTCTCGAACTGCTTCTTAAGTGCAGTCCATAATGCTAGAATGCTTTTCTCTAGCATGTACTCATTCTTAAGAGTGATACAGAGATGGTGCCTAAGGAAGTGAAGTGCCTGATCATTTCCCTCAGGGTGGGTTGGGCATGTTGTGGTGCGCCAATCCTAATGGCAGCGCGGAGCTTCTTGGCTCCAAGTACTATCTCGACATTCTTGGCTCCAAGTACTATCTCGACATCGAAAGTCCAAGTCAAGTAGTTTTGACCATGCTGGGCCAGCTCCTTGAACTCCCAGTTCGTGATGCCTGTCATCCACATGTGCATGAATGGAATATATAAGTTTACTGCCGGTAAACATGCATGGAATAAATTTACTTTAGGTAAATGAATTGGATAATGGTACCAAAGATTCTCGTAATGTTCCAGAATTTTCTATGCATTTTCTATAAATTTTACTGTTAATTTCGGTGATTAAAGGCAATTTAAATAATTATGATTAATCAAAACAGTAAATAAATACATAAAACATAGAAAATAATAATGGCAAAAATAAACATGCTTTAAATGCTAAAAATAATTCAAAATTTGAATTCTCGATGCCCTTTTATGCTGGAATATGAATTTTCAGTGAATTCTGCAATTTCCGAGGGCCTATACACAAATTTTCAATTCAGTGAAAATTTTTGCATAATTTTCTGATTTTCCAAGGGCCCTTCTGCAAAATTTGGGACCCATCTGAAAAATTTGATGACCCTTTCGTAATTTTCAAAAATCAGAGGGCTTTTGTGCAAAATTGCAGGTGCCTCTTCCATGCCGGGCCTTCGGCCTGTTTTCTTTCTTCGGCCAACCGGCCCACTTGGGCCATTCGACTGGCTTAAGAGGCCGAGGTTAGGGTTTTCCCTTCCCATGCTTCGCTAGTAGTGGTGGTAGGCCAACCCGAGCGGCGGCGAGCAGCGCAAGGCGGCGCCCTCGACGGCAGGGCTAGCGAGGCGAGGCCGGCCAGACAGCGGGAGAAAGGTGGCGGCCGAGCGGAGCGGGTGACGTGCGGGCCGACACACGATGAGAGGTCGTCGGCCCGTGTTGGGTGTGGGCGGCCGCCCGCACGCGATCGGTGCCGAGTGGAGCGGCGGGGCGGCCGGCTATGCGGATCCGAGGCGCGCGCTTGGCTTTAGCCGGTCGGCGACCGGGTGGTGCATGAAAAGAAAGCCGCGCGCTTTGGGCGGCGACGAGGGGTCCGGCGGCGCCGGGCGGCGGCGCGAACGGCGACGCTTCAACTACGGAGCCGATGGCTAGCACTTCGTGGGCGGCCGGGCCGCGATCGAGCGGATCCGGCGGCCAGGCGACTGTGGCGCCCAGCCGGCGGCGCGCATGAGGGTACAATGCAATCAACATCTACTCTTTTACGTAATCTACCGATCGACATTGTGTCGGCGACTTCAAATCGCTGCGATAGATTAGAGCGGATTTGCATCGAGAAAATAATCTAGAAAGCAAAATCAACAAATTTAGAGCGATCTAGATATAGACAATTCAATCTACTAATGCTTCGATTATTACCTTCGATTCACCAGAGCGATTCGTGCTGATAACATGATGAGGAACCGTCGCTGGCGACCAGTCCGATCGATTCCTCTACTTATGCAAAACAAATCAATCACAAAAGACAGAAAATAGTAGATTGAAACACAGAGAGATAGAGAGAACTCCTGGTCTTTATTGTTTTCTTTCTGATTTTGTATACAAAATAGCCAACAATACTCCCTATTTATAGTCTAATGGTGATGTGTCCATCGTGGGCCAAGATTATCTAGGCGTACTGCGGATCATTTTCTTGGTCTGAATTTTGCTTAGATTTTATTAGGGGAAGGTCCCCACGCTACTGGGATCAAATCCCAGCTTTGCCCTCATCTTTAGCGGATACTGCTGTGACATGTGGGCCCTACAGTTAAAAAAGATAGAAAAGGGCATCTTGCAAGGATGGGAGCCGAATCCATTGACATCACATACGCGTGCGCATTTGGCCACTGAATAGCTCCACTCTAACAAAGGTTTGTGGTTGAAACCATTTTTACCTCTACTTTTAAAATTTGAAATTCAAATTTTATATGAAACTTTCGGGTGAAAACTCACCAAAAATTCCAGTAACCAGTGTGTATCGGAAATATCGTTGATCTCCAGTGAAAATTTCAAACCGATACATTTTTCCCTAGTAAATGCAGCTGTCGCTCTATCGTTGGCGTGTCATTTTCTTGGTCCGAATTTTACTTAGGTTTTGTTGGGGGAGGGGCCCGTTCTACTGGGATCAAATCCCAGCTTTGCCCTCAATTTTAGTGGATATTGCTGTGACATGTGGGTCCTCTGATTAAAAAGATGGAAAAGGGCATCTTGAAAGGATGGGAGTCGACCCCATTGACCTCACATGCGCGTCCACATTTGGCCACTGAATAGCTCCACTCTAACGAAGGTTTTGTGGTTGAAAACCATTTTTATCTCTACTTTTAAAATTTGAAATTCAAATTTTATATGAAACTTTTGGGTGAAAACTCACCAAAATTTCTGGTAACCAGTGCTTATCAGATATATCGTTGATCTCCAGTGAAAATTTCAAACCGATACATTTTTCCCTAGTAAATGCAGCTGTCGCCTGTCGTTGGCACGCTATGGGTCATTTTCTTGGTCTGAATTTTGTTTAGGTTTTGTTAGGGGAGGGTCCCGCGCTACCTCGAACCCAGGGTAAGGTCTATGAAGCCAAGCCCGCTGGGAAACTATGTGCAACTTCGGTGGATTGGTGCTCACTGGGTTACCACCTCGAACCAAGACTAGATATTGACCTTAGCAAGTAGAAGTCCATTCGGGGGCCAACCCCGGACCCGGTCTAGGGTAGGCATAGGCAAAACCTTGGATGGCTCCCTTGTGGTCGACCTCAGTAAGTAGAAGTCCGTTGGGAGGTCTACCTTGGACCTGGTCTAGAGTAGGCACACACCGAACCTCTGACCTTAGCAAGTAGAAGTTCGTTGGGGGCCTACCTGGGACCCAATCCAGGGTAGGCACACATAGAACCTTGGACGGCTCCCGCGTGGTCGACCTCGACAAGTGGAAATCCGTTGGGGGTCTACCTCAGACCAGGTTCGGGGTAGGCACACATTGATCCACGAATGGCTCCCATATGGACGGAAGACCGGGGGCTTTTACAGGTTCCGGACGTGGCTTGACCCACTTGAGGTAACGGATGAAATTCCTCGAATTAAGCTAGGCCTAGGGGCAATCTTGTAAGTTTATGTATCTCCCTCCGCTCTATAAATAGAATCACTTGTAAACAGAGGGGCAAGCCACTTGTAACTCTTATCAAACATTAGCAATACATTGATACAAACTTCTATGTGTGATTCCTAGGAGTTCCAATCCCTTGCATCCTTGGCTATCGAGGTATCCGATGGGGTGCCTACAAATTTCTTGTTCGATCTCGTATCAACGACTAGTTTCATATAAAATCAGTGGAGTGGGTGACTATGTCACTAGTGTGGAGGCCGTCCTCTTTCCTTCCTAGGAAAAACTAAAGTGAATAAAAATGATATGAGAAGGAGATGCAATTTCCTTATTGTAGCTGTTGTTTGTAATGTTCCATGGAATTTTATCGATGTTGATGTGCTTAGGCCCTACTCGGTTGGGCTGAAAAGCAATGGTTTATGATTGAAATTATCTTGTAGTGGCTAAAATTTCATCAGAAGTGAAGGTGGCTTATTTAGCGTAATTAAATTTAAAAATTAAAAATAGAAAAAATATGTTAGCTCATTATGGACAACGTGAACAAATAAAGAAAAAAGACACCGGCAAAAAAGCTCAAAAAAAACCAAAAGTTCAGAAAAAGGTGAAATTTATAAATAGTGAAAAATAAGCCAGAAGCTAGAAACTGAATCTGAAATGAGCAGAGCCAGATGTCCATTTCCTTCTCGTCATATTCGCCAATAGTGATGCCTTTCCCGGTCATCATCACCATCTTGTTTTTGGTACTAGCCCCGACATTTCTCTTTGTTCTTTTAGTTTGTCGTGGTATACAATTGAATGTTACTCGGCAAATGGTAATTAGTTCCATTTCTATATTTACATCTTTCTACCAAACTTGGAGATTTTATCCTTTTTTTAGTGAGGAGGAGAGATTTTTTCCTTTCATTTTCACCCTTAGTACAGTAGTTGTTATCACAACTGGACTTGGAATAAATCAACTCAGATGACTCAGCTAGCTGACAAGTTATTACTGCACAAATTTCAAAAATGCGTTCGGTTGTCTTTAGCGGAGGACCTCATATTCTGATGATGGATCATAGTCTTAAGTACGTACGTGTAGTAGAATGTTCAAAATTGCAAAGGATGCCATAGTTCTTAGCCTATTTTGCTAATACATTCATTTTGCACATAAAAATGGGTGTATTTAAAAATGTGTACATAATTACATATCACCTCTAAAAAAGTATACATGCCATATCTAAGTGGGCTCATATACTCTATGTATATATCTTCCGTTGCGCGATATATTGCCTATATTATGAGATCTGGCGTAGGGAGTACTTACACCCAATAGTAGGAAAAATGTTTCCTATATATATTTTTATAATATCCTAATATTATTTGCAGTATATTCTACAAGCTGCAATGGAATATTTAATCTAAATATTCATTCCTACCATATATTTATACAAATCAAATTTGTAATCTTATTTTAATTTTTATTTTGAATAGGTATATTTGTGTGATTCTAAACAAGGGCGGATTTGGGCTTGTGGCAGCACGGGCTTCAGCCTCGGGTGTGAAAAAATTGCTAGTGTATAGCCTAGGTAATTTTAGCCCAGTCCGGGGTATAAATTCTATAGTTCAGCTCATGTTATTCCTAATTCTCAGCATTCTCCATTTCCTACGCAGGCCTCCTCCCTCCGGTCTCAGCCTTCTCCATTTCCTTTCCAACGCAGGACGCAGCTCAGCCCAACCTCATTTCCTCCGATGCTCCAGCCCAACCCACAGTCTCTAGCTCCTCTCCAACTCTCCCTAATATGCTCGGCTCCTCCCCTGCTCTCCAGCGCCCCAGCCCCCTTCAACCCTAGCACCGCCTCTCTTCCCCATCTGGCCATCTTCGCGAATCGTGAGTCGACTTCCACTCTCCTAGGTCCCAGCTGCGGGCCGCCGGCGCCTGGGTCACGCATCCTCAGGCGCCGCGCCACCGCCGAGTCGCTGACGTCCTTTGGCCTCCCCTCGTGCTCATCCTCAGGCAGCAAGGCCCCACAGGCCTCGGCCTCGGTGGCTCTCCCCCTTCCCTCACCGCCTCGTGGCTTCCGTGCTGGTCGGCACGGCGCCGCCCGGCGCCTGGTGGCAAGCCCCCTCAGGCCTCAGCTCCTCCCCTCGCATCTCGTGACTAGCGTGTTGGGCTGCTGGCCGTGGGCGGCGCCCGGCTCCTCGGCGGCAAATCTTCTCACCTCCTCGCCTCCCCGACTAGCTTGCCGCTCACTCTCAGGTAGTCAGGTAGTCATGTGATCTTATTCTTATAGCCGCCCCCTGTGTGTGACAATGTGAGTAACTGAGTTTGATTGTATGAATCATGAATGCTTGCAATTGCTAATTTTGATCTCTGATATCTCTGTGAGTTAGTATGAATTTGACTATCTGAGTATTTGACTCAGTGAATTGTGAATCTAAAAATCAAAATTATTTGAGTATAAATTATTTGATTTCATTTGTGAATCAGACATTGATGACATTACAACAATTAGATTTAGAAAATTTAAAAACACAATATGAAGAGGACAAAGATGTTATTGAGGTGTATTGCTTGTCTTGATCCAAGAAATTCCTTTGCCAACTTTGATGAACAGAAATTAATTGATCTTGAAAACATGTATGACGTTGAGTTTTCCCAATATGATTGTGTTGTCCTTAAGGACCACCTTGGCAAATTTGTTGCTGATGTGAGAGATGATCAAGAATTTAGAAATTGTATTGACTTTGAAAATCTTGCTGTGAAGATGGTTCAGACTGATAGACACGCTGTTTTTCATTCGTATAATTGCAATCTGAAGGCCAGTTACCCACCATGTCGGTTCAAGTGAGCTTCCATTCCTAAGGCCTCTCATTCCTTTTTTTAAGCGAGTGCTAATGTAAGCTCTAAGCGCGCAATGCTCCAGTCATCATACGACTAGAATGTGGTATGGCCTCGCATCTTCTAATTCTTTAAGACGGGACCCATTGCAACTTTGGATGGTCGAGACTAACACTTGTTATGGCTCGCATTGTCTTATTGAATTGGCTTTGATTTTACCAGTAGCAACCGCAATGAGAAAGAGCATTTTCAGCTATGAATATTGTCAAGACCTGATTTCTGAATAAGATGAATGATGAGTGGATGAATCATAGGATGGTATGCTATATTGAGCGAGACATATTTGTAAGTATTAAATAAGATAATATTTTAGAGCATTTTCAAGGGATGAGGTCACGTAAGAAACAACTATCCCGTGCAAATGGTAAGTTAGCTTATTGCAAATGTGAACTTCATATTATTCGCATTAATTCATATATTAATTACTTTTTATGTTATCTTTATAGGTTCGGATCTTGTTCTACTCCTGCTATTGATGAAGAGGTGATTGAAATGGCGGGCTAAGATAGAGAACAAATCTTTGCTATTTAGATATTTAAATTGTATCTCTATCGACTACTATGCTACATTGCTATATTATGACACTTATTATCTTTTACATTGAAGCACTTGTGAAGTATGATGCCATTTATGCACTTGTGAAGTACTTTAGAATACCATAATATGGGTATAAAAACTATGATATTAGTCACTTAAATTTTAGCCCAGGACGTGATACAATCCTTGATTTGCCACTGATTCTAAATCTAAAAAATATTCTAATTTGCACATAGTTCTTGCCTGAAGATTCAATATTTTTATTCTACATGAGAATTCATGTACATATCAAATATATTATTATTTTTTTATATTTAATCCAAATTTGCATATTAGTTCTTACAGGAAACTTTAATATTTTTTATTTCACTTGAGAATTCATATACATATCAAATCTCTTTTTATACTTTTATTTTTATTCCAAATTTATATATTTTTGGATTGTGCTTGATGTGCTGTTATCTTATTAAAAATTTAATATTTTGGAAATTTGTCTTGGAATTCACATGCGAAGTAAATATTTAATCATTGTTTAGTTTTGAGCCGAATTTGCTTGTTTTGGATCGTACTTGGCCTTATTTTTTAAGTTTTAGGCTGAATTCCAATAAAAATCCAATTTCTATTTTCATTTAGCTATTCATCTTAAAATGTTTAAGTATTTTACTCTAGAAATTACGTGGAAATCAAATTCCTAATTTTCTTTTATTTTTATTTCGAATTTTAGTTAATTCAAACTATACTTGACATGGGCTCTTTCTTTTAGTTTTCTAATTTTCATTTAATTATAATTTCAAATTTTAGTTATTTGTGGATGTTACTTCAGTAGTCGTATGAAAATTAAATTCCTAATTTTACTTTATTGTTTATTCTAAATTTTAGTTAATTTTGATTGTAGTTGCCATTGACTCTTTGCTTTAATTTGAGACATTATAACTCAGGTCCACTAGATGAATGGTTAGATCTTTGTAGTTAATGTGTGAGCTTACATGGACACTTTCTTTTAATCGAGCCGTTATAATTCAGATCGCTACATGGATAGTTAGATCTTTCGATTAACGTGGGAGCTTCCTTGATGTGCCTAATTAGTATATGGAAATAAAATTCCTAATTTTATGTTATTTTTATTCTGAATTTTAGTTAATTTGAATTGTACTTGACATGTTCTCTTTCATTTAATTATTTTTCTGAATTTTGATTATTTGTGGATGTTACTTCGGTAGTCGTATGAAAATCAAATTACTAATTTTTCTTTATTATTTATGCCAAATTTCAGTTAATGTGGATTGTATTTGACATGGATTTTTTTTAATCTAAGCTGTTATAACTCTAGTCCGCTAGATGAATGGCTAGATCTTTCTAGTTAACGTGGTATCTTCCTCTGAGTGCCTAATTAGTATGGGTATAGATATATTGGGCATTCGTATTGGATTTTGCTAACATCTTTTGGTGTGGCTTATGGCTTTTAGATGAAAATAACTAGTAGTGACTAAAAGAAATGGCTTTCAAAAGGAGTAGCCAAGTGCAAAAAGTGAGGGAGAGATGTTGCATGATACGGGAGCGATAGGAGTGGGATGGGTGATACACTCGTGACCCCTATCTTATCCAGAGCGAGATGGTAGCGAAAGGAGTGAAGAAGCCGCTTCAAGAAGTCAGTATTCGTATTGGCTTTTCTAAGTAAAAGCTAGAAGCAAAAGTCAAGACGAACATGATCATAGATAAATTCTTATATCTTTAAGTCAACTATCAAATCTAACCCTTTAAAATTATGACCCACCAAATTAAGGAATATATATTTTGCTTTTTGTGTGTACTTCTAGTATATTTAATTTTTTTAGCAATTTGAAAAAGTCTGTCATCGACTTTTAGTATATAATAGATAGATACAGTATACTTAGATTTACATCTATTAAATTTATCTCGCAAAACTGACTTAATGTTTCCTAGTCGATACAGGGATGCAGTACGACTGTACGAGGCGGGGTCATGTACTGGACTCTCTGGAAAACGATCTATGGAGTAATCAAAGCGTTCTTATGGCATGTATAGTAATATAGCTGTAGACAAATCAGTGATAGGGAAAGGCAAGTACAGAGAAGTCATATTTTTTGAGTTCATCTTCCGTGTTGGAACTTGGACAGTTGGTCTTGCAACCAACCGTGTTGTGCCGTTCTTGGCTCCCATGTAGCCATCGAGAGCGCCCTCACAAGTCCTAGATTAAGCTTCACAAGTAGGATTGGATACCGTGTTTTGCATAGACCTTGTGCTTAGCTTAAATAGACTCAACAACTTGTAAGTGCGGGCACAACTCTAGTATCTTCCTTTCGAATTGGCTCGACTGCTCCAGCCAAGCAAGCGTGTGCTCGTGAGCCTTGAGTTTCCGCCTCAGACTACAATTGACTCCACCCCACCCCCGCGTTTCTTTGGACGAACAATACCATTGGCTTCACCAAATCGAAGTATTTGCTGCTCCTTTATCACAGTGTGTTGTCCAATTTAAACCTGCTTCCTGTGCTGCAACTGCATGCATCGAAGTTTCTCTCAAGCAACTTCAACCTCCAAGGCTTGAGTAATCTCCATTTCTTGGAATCCGGCCTCTTCTTGTTTCTCTTTCTACACGTTTCTTTTATTTGCGTGTGTTATTAGCGGCATGATCAATCCACCTTGAGAGCTGACACATGAAATCCGATCTTTTGTAGGGATTTTCTCCAAGTTAATCGGGCCTTTTTTTGGAGGGAGTCTGGGACTTCACCTTACCGTTCTAGTCTTCGATTGTTTACCGAGGTTTTGAGATGGTAATCGGGCTCCATCCTTGAAAATTGAAATCCAATGCATCTTTGCTCATTATTTTAGATTGCAGCTCGCGTGTATCCTTTGCAGATGAAGAAAAAGATTTATGTGCTAACACAACCGAGTCAGTTTGATGTCATTGTGACTTTTTGGCAAGCAAAAAGTGCCGCAAGTTTAGGACCCATCGAGTTAAACACATAATTTACCCTTAGCAGCAACATAGGATGTGTATTGTTGGTTTCGGCCCTAGAACGCACGTACGCCGTAACATATCAAGGAAACACACAAGAGAACACAGAAGCTTTGGGGTAGTTTTTTCTCTGTATTTTTCTACTTTATATTAATCTTCAGACTTGTATTTATAGTACATGTATAGATCTATCTATGAAATAACTTAAATAAGAAAATAAACTGATTTGATGTGGATTTGCATCTGATCTCTATCTTGCCAAGCAAATTTAAAGCATCTATAAACTTTGGCACCTAGCAGATGACGCATCTCTCCAAACTTGACTCGAGCAAGTGCCTTCGTGAGGATATCTGCATGCAGCTCCCCTATGCATACATGCTTGACAATAATCAGTCCCTCTCTATGCTCTCTGATAAAGTGAAACCGGGTATCAATATTCTTGCTTCTCCCATGAAACACTGGATTTTTCATCATTGTGATTGTTGATTTGTTGTCAACGTATAAAACGACTGAACTTGGGGTTTCTCCCGTTATCTCACTCATTATGCTTCGCAACCATATGCCTTGACATGCTGTTGCTGTAGCATCCATGAATTCAGCTTCACATGATGATAGGATGACACACTTTTCTGCTTTTGAAATGCCCAAATGACTATGTTCTCGTTGAAGTAGACCGATATGCTATTTGTGCTTTTCCTGTCATCCATATCTCTTGCCAAGTTGCTATCGTTGTAACATGCAATCTTCTCCACACCTTCTCCTCTGGAATACACCAAACCAAAGTCGGTTGTCCCTTTTACATACCAGAGGATCTGTTTCATAGCTTGCATATCTAGCTATGTATGCCTCTCCATGTACCAGCTCACCATCTTGGTTTCAGACATAATGTCCAGCCGGGTATGAGTTAAGTATTGAAGACTTCTAATGATGCTTCTGTACTTAGTCGCATCAACTCAAATTCCATCTTCATCCTTCCTGAGCTTATGCTTTGGTTCCATAGGATACTCTTTGGATTTCACTCGCCCATCCCAGTTTGCAGCATGATCTTCTTTGCACATGTTGTTTGTTTGAGAGTGATGCAACCCTCCTTCTGCTCTACCTCTATCCCGAGGTAGTAAGCAAGTAGTCTGAATCACTCATCTCGATCTCCCTCTTCATCTTGTGCTTGAATTTCTCAATTTCACATGTACTTGTGCCGGAGATAATGAAATCATCTACATATACACTAACAACAAGTACTTTCCCTTCATTACACCTCTTGTAGATGGTTTGATCTTGCAGACACTTTGTGAACCTTAGGTTCTTAAGACTCTTATCTAGCCAAATGTTCCATGTCCTCAAGGCATGATGTAGCCCGTAAAGTGCATTTGAGAGCTTATACATCTTGTGCTCCTCTCCTTCTTTGATGAATCCTTCTCGCCGAGTGACATACACTTCCTCCTGGAGGTCATCATTCAAGAACGCTAACTTGATGTCTAGGTGGTGGACTTCCCATCCACTTTGTGTCTCACCGTCTTGAGTCGTGTCATAGGAGCGAATACCTCATGAATTTGATCCCATGCCGCTGCACGCACTCCTTGGTAACTAACCTTACCTTATACCTCACGATATTGCCATCCATGTCCTTCTTTACTTTGTACACCCACTTAAACCCAATGGGTTTATGACCAGCCATCGAGTTTCTTTGAGTGTGGCTTTACCACCTTGGTGTGCACAATGCACCCAAACACTCACAAGTGCTTGATGTGTATTTTCTTCGAGTCCAGCTTCATATGGCATGATCCCAACTAGAGCCTTCGTTGACTACCACATTACTTCAGGTACATGTTTGCTCTTGAGTAAACTCCTTGCCATAGATAGCACGGTATGGCTACAACGTTTCACAATAACGTTCTGTTGTGGTGAATACAGTGCCATAAAGTGCCGTACTATCCCTTCAACATCGTAGAACATGTCGAACTCGCACGATAGGAACTCTCCTCCACGATCTGATTGAGGACCTTTATCTTGAGCCCACACTCATTCCCGATAAGCGCTTTGTACTTCTTGAATGCACTGGGAGTCTCATCCTTAGATTTCAACATGTGACCCATATGTATATGCTAAAATCATCCACGAAGAGTATGAAGTACTTGTTACTAGCATGTGTATGTGGAGTTATGGGTCTACATAAATCCACGTGTACAAGTTCCAGCAGTTTCTCCGCTCGATGGTGCACCTATGATGGGAACCGACTTCTGGTTTGCTTGGCCACCAAATAACCTTCATACAATTGCATTGGGTGGTCAATCTTAGGCAAACCTAGCCACCATCTCCTTCTCTGTCATCTACTTTAGGGCATGAAACTTCACGTGCTCTAACTGTGCATGCCACCGCCAGTAGGCTCCTCCAAACTGGCTATTAGACAACAGATTTTCTAACTCTAGCAGAATCTTATACAGTCGGTTATTGGATCTTTTTTACGTTTATGAGGAGCCTGTCACTGCGCTCATGGACCCACAACCGTGTATGGTACAAAACAACCCTGCAACCATCTTCTGCAAGTTGCCCAAGGCTAATGATGTTGTTGTAAAGGCTTGGTATGAAATATACCCCAGGCAGTACTGTTGTTCTCTATTTTTGCATTGGAGAAGCATTGATCCCTTGCCCTTGATCTCCACTATGGATCCGTCACCAAATCAGACTATCCGTAAAGGCTTTCATCTAGCTCGTTGAACACGGATCGCTGCCCATCATGTGGTTGCTAGTACCGTTGTCCAGGTATCACTCATTGGACATGAGATGTGCCTCGCCATTGATGCGTAGCCTGGAGTCACCTTCACCACATTCATTAGCACCATGTCATGCGCCTCCCGCACGCATACGGAAAGGAGCAAGGTAGGGTCATCATGCTACGCCGAGTGAGATTAACTTCCTCATCCCGATTATGATTGCGCGAGGCCGACGACACTAAGATGCATAGTGATAGTAAACATCATAGTTAAAACACTTAATCTTGCTTTTTATAGTTGTCACCTCTAGAACCATGATTGGTATCAGCAGATGGCGAGGTGTCATCACAGCCACCCTTGCCACGTGCATGGCCATGACCCCATCCTCTTCTGCAGCCATGACTTTTGTTGCTGCTACTGCCGCATCTCCTCGAGTTGAAGAAAGACCCCATCCCCTGTTCTTCTTCATGCATGACATCCACTCCGAGTATGTGAGCAACAGGTATTGTTGCTCCTCCTTGTCACCATAGCTTCAAACCCTCTTGTCAAAGGCTTTGAGATGGCCAACCAGCTCCTCAACAGACATGGTCTTTAGCTCAATAAATTGCTCGATCAATGTTACAATTGACAATAATTTTGTTGGAACTATTGTGATAAATTTACGGATGATGGTGGTCTCCTCTACCAGCTCGTCCAATGCTCAGATGCCATTGGTGATAATCGTCAGCTTCATGGTGAAATCATCCATTGATTCGCTTTCCTTCATGCGAATCACCTCAAGTCACTCCTCAAAGTCCGGATCTTCGCCTCCTTGATGCGATATGTGCTCATGTGCATCGTCTTGATCATCTCACACGATCCTTAGCGAGTCTTTAGCCACGCCAAGAGCATGTCCTCCAATACTCTTTGATAGATGACGGCGAGGCCATTCTATCCTCCGCTTGTCGATGTCATCTTTCGCTATGGTGTCTCACACGCCTTGTGCTTGCATTTTGACATGTATCTTCAACGACCACATGATACAATTGCTCTGTGTGAGCTAAGGATATTGCAAATGAAATACTACTATCCTTTTTCGCCGTCACTCTGTCGACGGCACCACCGTCGAAGTATTGAGTTGGTAACTCAGATTGCGTGCACCTCGACATCTGCTTCGGCATGCTCCTCAATCTCTTATACCACTTGTTTGTTTCGGCCCTAGAATGCATGCATGTCGTTAACCGATCAAGGAAACACATGTGAGAGAACATAGAAGCTTTAAGGCATTTTCTCTTTGTTTTCTCTACTTCATCTCAACCTTTCGCCATAGAATGCACACATGCCATTAATGTGATCAAGGAAACACATGCAGAGAACACATAAGCTTTAAGGCAATTTTCTCTGCTTTTTCTCTACTTCATCTCAACTGTAAGGCTAGTATTTATAATACATATATAGACTTATCTATAGAATAACTTAAATAAGGAAACAAATTTATTTGATGTGGATTTTCATTTGATCTCTATCTTGCCATGCAAGACATCTATAAACTTTGGCAAGTTTTGATTATTTCCTACATGTATATTGCAGTTTTCTTAAACTAAAACTACTTGAGGTGCCTTTTTCATACCACGTTGAGTTAGCTCGTTTATTGGAAAAAGGCGTGTAACTTGACTATGAATCTACAACTTGTAGCTCTCGCGCATGCTTTTTCTCTCTACCTCTGAATATGCTCGTGGGAACATGCCTTAAAATGGGACAATATAAACTAATTAACCATGACCTTTGGATGTGACCTATGTTGATCAGATTATGCACTTAAAGTCACCTACATTTCCAAAGATGCCTCGCTAATTATTCCAAATTGCAATTGCCCTTAACCTTCTAATAAGATGAACAATTCGTTTTGATCTATACCATCCAACATAATCCAACGGTTGATTTTTGGGTTCTCATTTTAAGGGTAGTTTCTGCAAGATACATTCCTATGTACAACCCATTTGATGTTCACTGATGTCCCAGGATGATTGGATGAACCGTTTCCGTTCTTTCGCCGAAGCAGTGGTGATCATGGTATGTCCGGTGCTTCTGGCAATCATACTCAAGAAGGTTAACCTGAAGACCGAGGAACATGGACACGTTGTTCCAATCATCATGCTGGTAGTTGCAGCGGTTTCTCTAACAGCCGGCACTTTCCCCTTCCTCGTTTGCTGCATATCGAAAAGATTCTCCAATGCTAGATCAAGGTTTGTGAGATCTGGACCTGGCCGCATACCTAGGTCCAGCCGGGTTTTTACTTCCCGGGCCACAGGTCCACATGGGCGGAACACAACCAAGCCCACGGAGCAACGGAGCAACAACCTTATAAGTGGTACTGGGCCTTCTCCCCCCAAAAGACTAGTCCAATGGGTGGGGGCTCCCCCACACTTATAAGTTGTGCTTTCTCCTCTTCCACAACCAATGTGGGATTATTCCCAACAAGGTTTTCTCTCAGTGTGACCAATTGGCTGGCTCCCTTGTCCTGTGCATGCCTCATCGCCCTCGCCTGCTGGATTATACATCTCATTATATATTTATATCGACAACCGGCTTACTCGTGATTGGCGCCGTGTTTGTACTCTGCATTGTGGTTCGCATCGCTGGCTATTGTCGCGTACGTAATGCTCAAGAATCTGATCATGCTACGGTAGTAAACTCGAGAACTCACTTGAGTTCTTGTCCGTGTCACCGCACTCGCATTTCGGGACCGAAGGCTTGGCACCGGAGGGTCGATCAACTACAGCAGCCAAGGCATACAGAGTCGCCTTGCGGCACCCATGGGCTCAAGCTTCATCGCTTGCGTTCTTGGTGTGTCCCTTATGCTTGTCGAGACGATTCCACTTCTCACACCAAGCAACAATAATGATGGCTGCTACGGCAGCATCATAAGCAATCTTACTGAGATATTTGATGCCGTCATGGCATTTGCGGTCGGTGTGGTCATGTTCTTGATTACATACAGACTCGTGAAACTGCTGGCATTGCCGCTGCCCGCTCCGTCTTCACGATTGTGGTGGTGCATGCATTCGATGTTGCCGCCAACAGGGCGGTGGTGGTGGCGGCAGCGACGCACAACAATGCCCGGTGGTGACGGTACACCGGCGCGTGGCATCCGAGGCAGTAATCATGGTGAGGATCCCAAACCGCATCGCTGAACCGACCAAAGTCACGTTCACGGTTCCTCGGCCGTTCGGTACCAACCATCGCAGCGGGTTCACTCAACAAGTGCACCGATCGCTTCTCGGTCCTGCAAAGAAAATGTTATTTCAGGCCTCGTGTGGAGGCTCCTGACACACACCAAGTTGGCGGCGACTGCCAACGTTGCTTCCTTCTGCGCCCATCTATGCGTTGCGATTGCAACGGTTCCATTCACAAGAATGGTCAGAAGGCTCTCCCTTGATTATTTTATTGTAGTATGCAGCAACTGATAATATTCAATGGTCATCCACGACCTTGTACTAATTGAGAGAGAAACTCACTTTTATATCCTTCTACAATGTTCTTGCATAGCAAAATTCTCCTTCAATTTTTGACATCTGCAGAAGTACCTAGTTAAACTGAAAACAAGCAGTGCATTTGACATCTGCATTAAGATATCCCCACAGCCTAAGACAGCAGGCAGGGACTGAATGTTAATGAAATTGCGGATGCAAAATTCATCAAGTGAACTCGGTCTTCAAATCGTTCCCTTATATCCCCCGTGAATGTGAAATCTTCAGACAAACCATTTATTTCTAAATTAAGAACCGATATAATGCGCTATTGCACTGAATTTTGATTATAACGTACTGTCCACAATTATAGACCCCAATGCGGCACACTCCCCTGTTCCTCGTCTCCCTCTAACGCCGAAATATCCGCTCGTGACCTTAGCAAAATTTATGATGGAAAAGGATTTCAGGTACATGCAAACTGGCAATTTCAGTGATCTCATTTCCTCACAGTTCCCAAGAGCAAGATATCTCAATGCAGTCAGGTGGTGTAATATCTGAAATTACAGATCCAAGGTAGTTACGGAGGTCAGCTTCTCCCGGCAGCCAAAAAGGAACTGATCAAGAACACCAAAGGAATTTCGTAAAATACATTTTATTATAATAAGATCAGCTCTTCTGGATCAGAGGTTTGGTTTTTTTATGGAACAGTATTTAACACGAAATTTTCAAAAATTAATTTAAATTATGTCTAAACCTATTTTCTGCATTTTGTGAATTTAAAAAAAGGAATTTATAAAAGGTTTTTCCTATTTTTGGCACCTAAAAATGAGTTTTCTAAAATATTTGAGCATGCTAAAACCTGGAAATATTTTATTTAAGTTCAGCATAATTCAAAGTGCATCCCCAAAAATTTTCAGCATTTTTTAAATTTGTTGGCTATTTTTCCAAACTAAAAGATGATTTCTGGGATTAATTCATTCAAAAATGTTTTAGAAATTCAAAATCTTTCGAGGGCCAAAATAGTACCCTAGCCCAGCCTATTTCTACTTTCAGCCCAGTGCCAGCCCATGTGTTGTCCCCCGCCCCGAGCCACCTTCCCCATTCCGTTTTCTTGCATGGTGAGTCAGCCCACACCATCCTGCAGACGCTGGCACGCAGGAGTGACCATAGCTCACCAGGCCCGCTCAAAGGAGTCATTGCCCACCTCACCACGTCAAAGTAGTAATTGTGGTAATCGTACTCAGAAACTTTGAAACATGAGAGTCCTTCAAATGTACAAGAGAGCGATCTAAATGGCAATATAATTATTAACAACTAAATTACCGTTAGTTTCTAAACTACAAATTTAATGATTTCAATTGCTACCCTACCATGTTTAAAAAATAATTGCATAAAAAATACAAAAACTCACCATCATCGATACGCAGATCCCTCCTCATCTCTTCCCCTCCTCTCTAGCTGCCCTCTTCCTCCTCCCCTCCTCTCCTCTTCCCCCTCCTCTTCCTCTTCCTCCTCCCCTTCTCCCCTTTCTTCCTCTTCTGGCCTTCTCCCCCTTCCTTTCTTTTTCTCTCAAGCGAATGAGGCATGGGCGAGCGCGCTGGCCGTGCGGCTTGGTATATGCCCTCTAGTCGCCCAATCGTTGGGTGACTAGGCAAAGTCATACAACACTGGGCAACTAGGGCAAAATCGCCTAACCGCTGAGCGACATGGACTAGTCGCGCCAATCGTTGGATGACTTAGTTAAGGGGCACTCTACTACAAGTTTAAGAATATTACATGCAAATTTCTTGAATTTTTTAAATAACTATGTTTTATTAAAAATTACAAAAATATACCTACGATTTTTTACAGTTTTGACCACATGTCGCCGTACGGTTAGGTGACTTAGGCTAGTCACCCAACCGTTGGGTGACCTAGCCACGTGTCACCCAATGGTTGGCGACTAGCTCAAGTCGCCTAACCATGCGGCGACTATAAAACTGCAAAAAAATCATAGGTATAATTTTGTAATTCTAAATACAAAATAATTATTTAAAAAAATTTGAGAAATTTGCATGTAATATTCTTAAATTCGTAGCAGAGTGCCCCTTAAGTCATTACAACTTCTTAAGTTGAATAGAGAATGCAAAATCGATGTGAATCAATTATATGGATGATCCAGGAGAGAATATCAATGTAGTAGTACAAATTGATAAGCCGAAAGTTCTTATGTGTCAAGTGAATGGCGACGCGAAAGTATTGTCAATCGTGTAGGTTGGATGACTAATGCTTCCTTTGAGGTTCATATAATGATCCAAGTTACTAGCTTAGAACCTTTATTTTGTTTTTACTAACACACCATCATTTTAAGATAATTCAAATCCACATATCATACAAGTTGCAAGTTTAGATAGGGGTGCAAACGGAACGGAAAATTTACGTTCGTCCGACCGATCGAAAGCATATGAAACAGATACAGAAAGGGTAGATGGCGTGTCCGACTCCGACTTCGAGGAAAAAATATGGAATAGGATACGGGATAAGTGATATCCGTCCGTATATATCCGTATGTCAAATGATACGAGAAAGTCTGTTGTGACTTCACCTAGGAACAAAATAACATATAGGCAGATTGTCATATCTAAACAAGCAGGAGTACTGAGTGTTCTTTCTTCAACATCTCAGTTATTAGCCTCTCCATGTTCGCTCTGATCGTACCATACTGCCCAATGTCCTATGCAAAAAAGCGGATAATTTCCATCCGACCGACCGTCCGAAAGATTATGGAACGGATACGGAATGGAGAAATAGATATCCAACATTATCCGTGTCCAATTCCGATTCTGAGGAAAAAATGTGGAATAGGATACAGGATAAGCGATATCCGTTCGTATCCGCTCCAATTGCACCCCCTAAGTTTAGAGAAACTAGGTAGCGCACACGTGGAATCCATGGCGCTAAGAAAAGTAATTGTTAAGGAAAATAATATTGATATCCGTTTTCCTAAGACATTAGCTCAAAGAGAATCATAAATTGTAGTCCTACTAAAATAATGAATTCAAAACAAATTGAAATTATTACTTTTATTAGACCATGTGGCTAGCTCTAGGATATTTTGGTGATAAACAATTGATAATGGTTAATTTATGGTGAATAATTGATAATGTTGCTTATTATTACTTGAGGTGTGTGGTGTGTGTAAGTGGACTAATGTTGGTCAAGTTGGAAAAAACTTGTGCGAAAAAGTGTTGGTTTGGTCTTTGCATGTGCAAGATAACTTAGAGGCGATCGTGGTCCACTGAAGGACCGAGAGATGACTTGGTGCGAAGTCATGGTCGAGAGGGCCAAAGAGGCCGGACAAGATGGTCGTGCTCGAGTTGGGACGCATGGAGATCAAAGGTGGGTGATGTATATTGGAGCTACGACGGTGCGGTCTAGAGGCTACAACATGTGATGAGAGTGAAAACCCGTGTTACTAAGAGTTTAGGTTCTATGAAAATAGTGGACCAAAAGCTTAATTGCGGTAAAAAGGCCGGTTAGAAGAGTTGATTAGGTTAGGATATCAAAGTTGGTTTTGGTAACAGAGTTGGGATAGAATTGTTGGTCTTTTGACGGATCTGCATGCCATATATCGAGGAGGCCAAAGCTGAATTTGGCACTGTTTTGCACCATATTTACAAAAGTTGCCGTATGCGCATAGTATTTGCAAAAATGTCAATTCTGTCGTCCGGTAGGCGAGCGGCAGCGTGGGGGAGGCGACACGCGGTGAGGCCACCGGCGGCAGGTAGCCTGCCGCCCGGTGGGGGAATGGCAGGCAAGCCTGCCGTCTGGTGAGGGGGCGGCAGGCGATTAAGCCAGCTGATTAGCCAGCTTAATTACTTGCACTATTTTTTTGTGTTCCGTATTTATTTGAATTTTTAAATATATCAAATGAGCTTAAAAAATTATGAAACTTTATGTACAGCCTCTCGACATAACATACCTCATAGTGTAAGTTTTGGATAATTTTACCCATTATGAATATTGCTCAAAAATTCATACAATTGTGATATTTGTACGAGTTTTTACATATAGCAAACGAGCTCCAAAAATTACAAAATGTTATGTGAAACCTCCTGACATAGTCATAGTTATTATGTAATGTTTTGGGAAATTTTATGTATTCCAAATTTGCCACATTTATTGGGTTATTTTAATCATGAATTTATGAATATTTCATGGTTTTTTATAATTTTATACATTAGGAATACTTGTACAAGCAAAATTAATTATAGTAGTACAAAAAATGCATCATACTGGATGCGATATGGCTCACTCATTGGAGCCACTACTACCTTCTCGCCGTGTCCGCCTTCCTGTACATGGCCTAATCTTCCGTTGAGCACGAGCATGTCCCGTGTGGTACGTTAGTCGGTCTGGAGGTTTCGTCTCAGGTCGGAGGAAGTATGAAGACCGCTCGTTTGCTCGTGCCAGTGGTGGTTCAAGAGGCTCAAGTCTGAAGTCGGGTTCGAAGGGTTGTAGTCCACCAACCGAGACATGCTGAATGCGAGCTGCCCACAATAATGTTCGAATGAAGGACTCCAGAAATCGCCCTTGTGATGCGAAGGAGCTCTCACCTTGATTGTATGACGTGGCAGCGAAACCAGAGGAACTTTGCCCACCGAAGTGTTCAAACCCTAGGTATGCTGTGAACACTGAGCTCTACCCTACGTACGCTGCAAACCCTAGCACTGTGTACTACTCTCTGGAAGCATCTGGGGGGCATGTGTTGTCATCGGTGGATTCATCATCACCCCCACGTTGAATTGGAGGCTGCAAGATGAAATAATATTAGTCACAATAAATATTCTGGATGTACAATGTGAATCGCATACCTCCTAAATGTGCAGCAAAGATGAACAACGGGGAGCAGTAGTCTGTGCAGGTGATGCGGTCGTCAAAAGTGATGCATCTCGACGATGTACTTGCGGCGGGAGAACGCCACGATGTTAGTGGAATGCAAGGCCTAATAGGAAAACAAAATGTAGGTGTTGTAGGGGTGGCCCCAACCTAAGCCCAGCAGGCCTGTTAGGAGATTATAAGGCCCAAATGGGACACGTGTAATGACGAAGGTGCCTCCAAAGGGGATGTACAGATGTAAGGGCATTACTGTAAAAACACTCCCTATGTGAATATATATACGATACAAACCACAGGGGAAACCCTAAGCCATTGCTCACCTAACTTTCCACTACCATACTCTCTCTCTGTTTGGTCTGTAACCACAACAGTAGGTTTATACGTAAGTTACCTCTTTGTCAGTACGGCACACGGATGATCGGCGGCTAGTACTACAAGCCAACCAGACTCAGTAGATTGCGATGGCTGGCCGAATTCACTAGGTCACGAGGACCTGGCGACTGAGCATGGTGCCCCCACTGGGTGGCTCATGTACGTAGTGTGATCTGTGGAACGGTCGCAGTTTAGGTTGTGCACTATTTTTTGGCCTGCTTTAGGATGAACTTCATAGACTTCTGTCGGGCTGGTGGTGTCTCTGGGCTACTGATGGCGGCCTCCGAGGTGCTTGCGATGCGTTGCGCCTCCTCAAACTGAAGTGACATATAAAATAGGTTTAGTAACGACTAGTATGAATTTCTTGAATGAAACGTAAAATATTTGAACTGTCATATGCTGTCATGCCACCGCGAAGCACTGTGGGGATCAATTGAGCGCTGTCTAAGCAATGAAAATGAGGTGGCTTGTTATCGGCCATCGAGGTTGCTCAGAGGTCGTGGAGGAGCTAGCGGCTGCTTGGCTGCCTCCGTGCTACTGCAGTCCACCTCTAATGTCACAAGGTGTGTATCATGCCGATCAAGCCGGTTAGTCGGAGTGGCCAGCTGGGCAATGATTTGATCAAGTTTTGGTCAGTGGAGGTGATCTCTTCGCCGCCATCAGACGTGACGTCAAAGGCAGCAGTGGTCTCTAATACCAAGTTATTCCGAGCGGAACTTAGGTGGCGAGGTTGTACGAATGGAGAACGGGTGGGTGAGACTAGAATTGCTGGCGGCGTGGGGCGTCGTGCTGGCAAGAAGAGGGCAGTGCGTCAGCAGAGGCGCACTAGCCGAAGAGAGGAAGATGGAAGAGTAATCTCTTCTTTTCTTATTTTCTTCTCATCAATCTGGTAAGCCATATGGGGGATAACCCCTAATAAGCATCTCTAATTCAAAAGGAAAGTAATTCTAATACCATATCTATTACTATTGGATTGGAAAGTAATCTATTGAAATAGAAAGCCTTAATGTAGACTGCCTGGACTCCTGGCGCTTGCCATCGCTTGTAGCGCATCCGGCACGGATGCCTTCCTTGCCGCAGACTCACCCGTGTTTGATCCGCCCGGTCCAGTCCCAACTGCCGCACTCATATGCTTGCGCCATCGTGTATAATACTGTCCGACCATAACAAGACCCTACAACCATTAGATTTAGCTACTGAGACCTTAGAATAAGCTCAATAGCATATTATAATGTATAGAAGGGAATGTACTGATTTACCCTCACTTTTTTGTAATTATTAAAGGGTATTATGGAAAATTTTCATCCTACCCTATTTATATATAAACTCCTAATAGAGGTACGAGATGACTAGACCCATTCATTTTAGGTTACCCACCAGTTCTCTCTCTAGCTAATCTGTATCGTCCATAGAGAGGGGTACCGGTACCCACTGTTGTAGCATTCGCGCATGCTACAATAGTGTGCCTAAGCGTAAACTAGTGAAATCATCACCTAGTTGACCCAATCCTGGATCTCAATGGGAGAATACTGCTTATGATCATTCAGTGTCAATCCACTCACATCGATTCGCATGTAAATAAATGGTGTAAAGTTGGACACAATATAGCCCATCGGCCTTAAGCGATGTAGGAGAAGCATCAAACAAGTAGAATGGTTTTCCTTATTTTGCTCCATACATCACATATCCAAACTGTTTGTTAAAGAAAATTACAACTGTCATGCAGAATCCATTTAGGCTCATCTAAAGTTTCTAAACCCCAAGAATAAAGGAAAATAAATGCATATAGCCATAAGCATGGGTACCATGGGCGGATGCAACGTAGGGCATGGGTGCTCAGCTGAATACCTAAAATTTTTTATAAAATACCAGGTATATAATAGGTATATTAGATGTATATATTATTAGTTGTATTAAAACTATATTTTATGCCTGCAAATAATTTCAGCCCGCACTCCCCATATCTCGCATGACTCATGTAATACATTAGACCCATTTTTCTTTCCACCTTAGCCCTCCTCACGCCCAAAGAGGTAAAGATATAAACAAAATCCTAACATTTATTCTACTTCTTATCTTGTGGCTGTCTATGTGGAAGGTGGCTTCACCTTGAGTGGCGAGCGAGCGGAGGTGCGAGCTAGAGGCGAGTGACGACCAGCGGATGCGGACATGGTGCCATGATGTGACGACAATCATGCGTGAGGCGGCGTGTGGTGCAAGATGAGCGCGTGGCAGCGCGGGCAAGCAGAGGGTGTCGCAGGCAAGTGGGCAGTGGCACAACGAACACGGAGGTAGGGAGCGGGCGACAAGAATGGAGCAGCGCGGTAGCCGGGAGGGAGCATGGCATTGGGAAGTGAGTAACACCTCCAACTTATTGTCATCGTCCTCTCTTCAGATCTAGGTGTGCTCCACCCCACTCCACTTATTTTACTTTCTTGGTCTGTTTTGCTCCATAGAAGGAACATACAATTTTTTTTAGATGGACAGTTCTTACTGATGAGGAAATAGCAAAAAAAAGGCAAGATCAACAAGATATACAACTCTCATTTATCTCTATAATTTGTTGTTTAATTCATATAATTATGCTCGCCTTATGTCGCCCATTTCCTCATAAGAAATCATTAATTTCTGTAATTTATGTATTTTATTATATCTACATACACGTATCATTGTATCGGTGTTTTGGAGGACGGTGCGCTGCGGTATCGACGTATTCAAGCAACTTAGCTCTGAAATTCGAACATCCATCCTAAAAATCCTGCGTCCGCCACTGATGGGTACCCAGCAAAGTAACCATACCATAGGAGTGACTTGTTGTCAAGCTCTTGCTTACGAACATCATGACCTCGCATAGTCACCAAATCCAAAAAAACTCGCTTTGTTCTCACAGCAAATGACAACAAAGTGCCTTCCTCTTGTTGATGTTGGAGGTGCACTGAAAGCGGACGATTGTTGATTGACTGAAGTTGGAGCCTCGCTAGCAGCAGAGCAATTGCGCCAATTGACTCTAGGTGGACGCGTGCCGACATCCGCCGTCGGCGGCGTAGGAAAGCGACCGGAGGAAGAGGATTAGATGTGTGCAAAAGGGAGACGACGTCGCCGCGAGGACTAGGTGGCGGGGGGAGGAGAGGCGGCAACGTTGGGGAGCGGGAGGATGATGAGGTGGTGCCGAGGAGGAGGATGATCTGGCCCGACCTAGGGCTACGACACGGGAGGAGATGGAGGAGGTGCGGAAATGGAGGACACGATGATAATAGGGAACAGAGGACCAGTGCTCACTCGAGGAGTAAATCCTAGACAACATATGAATGGCGACCAACTGAACACCAAACTTTAGCCCCACTCTCCTATGCCACTTGTATTGTTTACAATTTTACCGCTTTAGATATTCTATTATTAAAAGTATAAGTTACAGTATAACTTAATTTTAACTAATTTGAACTATTGGATTATAAAGAATGGATGACCTATATTCATTTTAAGATACCATAAAAGAGCTCTGCAGATGTCAAAAATTGAAGGAGAATTTTGCTAAGCAAGAACTTTGTAGAAGGATATAAAAATGAGTTTCCCTTTCAATTAGTACAAGGTCGTGAATGATCATTGAATATTATTATCAGTTGCTGCATACTGGCCGTGGATTATCAAGGGAGAGCCTTTACAGCCATTACTGTGAATGGAACCGTTGCAATCGCAACGAATAGATGGGCGCAGAAGGAAGCAAACTTGGCAGTCGCCGCCAACTTGGTGTGTGTCAGGAGCCTCCACACGAGGCCTGAAACAACAGCGAATGCTGCAATGGCCAGAAACATTCGGTGGACGTGTTGAGTCCATCACTGCTGATGGTTGGTACCGAAACGGCCAGGAACCCGGTAAACGTGACTTTGGTCAGTTCCAGCGATGCCGGTTTGGGATCCTCATCACCGTCGCCCTGTTGACGATAGCAAGATATGCACACACCAGCAAAAACAGGAACGGCAGAGCCAGCAGCAGCAATGCCCGTAGTTTCATGTGTGTGTACATAATCATGAACATGACCAAACCGACCGCAAATGCCATGACGGCATCAAATATCTCAGTATGATTGTTGTTTGGTGTAGGGTTGGAATCGTCTCGACAAGCATAAGGGACACACCAAGAACGCAAGCGATGAAGCTTGAGACCATGGGTGCCGCAAGACGACTCTGTATGCCTTGGCTGCTCTTGTTGATCTGACCTCCAGTGCCAAGCCTTCCAGTCCCAGAAACAGAAGTGCAGTGACACCAGACAGGAACTCAAGTGAGTCCTCGAGTTTACTTACCGTAGCACGATCAGATTCTTGAGCATTCTGTGCACGGCAATAGCCAACAGTACGAACCACAATGCAGAGTACAAACGCGGCGCCGATCGCAGGGTAAGCCCAGTTGTCAGATATAATGAGACGTATAATCCAGCAGGCGAGGACGATGAGGCATACACAGGACAAGGAGCCAGCCACTCGGTCACACTGAGAGGAGCCTTGATCTAGCATTGGAGAATATTTTCGATATGCAGCAAATGAGGAAGGGGCAAATGGCGGCCATCAGAGTAACGGCGGCAACGACGAGCATGATGATTGGAACGACACGTCCATGCTCCTCGCTCGTGAGGTCGACCTTCTTGAGTGCGATTGCAAGAAGCACCGGGCTTACCATAATCACCGCTGCTTCAGCCAAGGCACGGACACGGTTCGTCAGTGCATCCTAATATGTAGTGAGCATCACGGCCGGTGAGTACATACATGAAGGACTGAGATGTCTTATTGGAACAAACCAATTTCCGAGGAAAAATGCAGGATTGCAAATTTGCAATCCAAAGAAAAATGTAGAATTTTGATGCACTCAGTTGACCTTCTTGAGTGCGATTGCAAGAAGCACCGGGCTTACCATAATCACCGCTGCTTCATCCAACGCAGGCAGAGAGGCATCAGTAGGACTGTAAAGCGAGCTGAGTTCGAGCGAGTTTGATCTTTTAGACTTGAGCTCAGTAGAAAGTCGAGCCAAGCTCGAGTTGAGGTCGAGCTTAGGCTTGGGCTCGAGCTCGGATCGACTTAAGCTCGAGTAGGTTCGAGCTCTGCTCGTTGAAGTTCAATAACAATTAAAATAATTTATTATAAATTAATTTTCAACGAAAAGAAAAGTTCAAGTTTAAGTTAGCTCGAGTAAACTCGATAACAATCAAAATAATTCAAACATATACTAATTTTCAATAATAAAAAGCTCGAGCTCGAGTTCGCTTCAGATAAACTCGGTAAGAATTAATATGTATCACTATTTAACCTTGAATCGAAACTCGTGAACTATTCAAGCTCGGCTCAGTGAAGCTCGAGATTAAATTTGAGTTCAGTTTATTTAAAATTTAAACTGAGCTCAAATTAAATCTAGAATAAATCAACTTGAGTAGTTTGTAAGCCTCGAATTTTTTTTTCGGTCTTAGCCATCACGTCGGCCGAGCGTATTCTGCGACTGGAGAACAAATAGCAAAAAGGCAAGAGTTGATTTCTAGTTGATTTGTGCATGCCCTCGCGTGAAGAGCTCACGGCATCAACGCCTAATTTTAATTAGTCACGGCCGGCCAGCACTTTAATCAATAACCAACACAGCCGCATGTCTGCGTACTATTCACCGCAGTATCAGTAACAAAGATAGAAAAAATTCTTTTCAGTTTTGCTGTCTTTTGTTTCTCTGTTTTTACTGTATAAGAAAAAGTTTTTGCTATAGATTATAATCATTCAACTCCAACTGCTTACTATCGACGATCTTACAATAAGCCTACAAAATTTCAATTTGAAATTTATCTATGGTATCAAGAACAAAAAAAAAACAAGCGGTTTGCCAATTTCGTTTGATTGAGAACGTAGTTTTGCCTGATTTATATTAGCAGAGGGCCATTTCTTTGCAAAGTACAACACAGATTACAACATAAAACAACGATCAAAGATGCAACCCATTGCATGGACAGAGGCTACTTACCATCTCAAGAGAGATTCAATCGGTGAAGTCCAGGTCTCTACGACGTATGTCCGGTTAACTCTGTGAAGTGCCTACAAAAAAATAATTCTATTTCAACGAGGTGTGTTAACTCTCAAGGCGAATCATCACATAGCCAAGAACATGCATACATAGAAAAGAGAAACAAGAGGAGGACACAGAATGGGGGATTACTCAGCTAGAGCCTCTATATTGCTTAACACCTTGTCTGAAACTTCAATGCAGCGGCAGCACAGCACACAAATTTAAACTGAACAGGCAAGCAAAGAAAACGCAAGGAAGACACACTGCGAGGAGGAAAAGAAAGGCTTCAGGTCAAGTCAATGGCTTGGGTCGTTGCATAAATATATAATCAAAAAAGATACTCCTATAAAAATAGGTCATCCTCTTTTCAACCAACTTTTTAATCATAAGCCACTCAAAAAAATCTCTTTTGAACAGGACCTTAACTTGTCGAGTTTATTCGAGCTCTGCCCGACTTTAGCTTCAAACTCAATGTAATTGGACCTATAGATTAAGGGCCTGTTCGGCAAGCAACAAGCCGGTCGGCTTTTGGCTTTTGCTCTGATGCACTAACTTTCAAGCGGAGTATTTTTTCAAGACAGGGTCTATAAGTTAAGCGGTGTACACGTTAAAAACCCAATATATGTATCAGCCAAAATTGTAAGTGAGTATCGGTCTCTCCGTAATCTATACCGTAAACAGCAAAAATTCAAAAATTTCAGCCAAAAGCCAAAAGCTCGCAGCAAAAGAAGCAGACCTAAGCCGTGTATGCGCTCGCTCCCTTGAGATCGGCTCCGTACAGCCCTGCCAATGGCTATGGATAGATCTGTTTAGGCTATGTTTTATAATTTTTATTTAAATTTTTAAATACTGATTGTTTGTAAAAGATAGAATGAAGAGGGAAATAGTTATATACGACTTTGGCTAGTATAATTGGACTTGGTATAGTGTTTAGTATAATCGACTTGTAAACCTTGTCTTAAAAGACATACAGTTTGAAAGTTAGTTACTATAGCAAAGAGTAATAAGGCAAAACTAAAAACCCAACCTATATAAGATGATAAACCAAAGAAAAGGTGTAATTAAAGTATGTAAACGTTTCGTTTTCCTTTAGTAAAGTATGTAAACGTTTCGTTTTCCCTTTAGCCTTTTGGTTAATCATTGAAGAAACAACGACCACACCCTTAAAGGATCCTTGTTAAGATAAGACCATTCTCCGCGTGCCTTGTGAATCCATAACGCAATCATTAGCCGCTAATGGAATCTTTAAAGCAGTAATCTCCGTACCATGTCCCGTGCCAGGAAACTTCAACAATATTACAAAAATATACTCAGAAAAATAAATTGCTATCACTCCATTACCAGAGATATGAAGAAATCATATTAGATACAAATCATGGTTCTATTCTATCTCTTACATGTACTCCAACAGTCTATGCATCACCAGAACACCAAAAAAGACGTTAATAAGTTTGCAGTGTTTACTGACCACTGAATTACTCCTAATCACTTAGTGTAAAAAAAGATGGATCGCGCTTGTGAGATAAATTTGAAGGTACAAGAGGCAATTTTTTTTGACAGAGTTAAATGTATCGTCTTCAATCATTGCTTAGTACGTGTTCATAAATCTTAAAAGTCACTCAGCGAAGTGCATATAAAACCTTCCAAAACAATCAAAGGTTATCTAGGCGAAAGTCGGGTCCTTTGGAAGATGCTGATTCATTTTTGTTTTGAGAATCAAGATGCCTGACTAATCTCCTTTAGAGCGCAAGAGAAACAGTTCAGTTTTCACATAAATCCAGAATTTTTCTTACGTTCCACACGGGACCGTATTGGTGACGTCCCATAAATAAAGATTACATCTCACGGAGTTATGCCCCTCTTAACTCAGTGAGCGGATTATCATATTGAGAGACCATGTGGAGATGATCACATGTTTGTGATGAGTAATTGACACTTGGTTTGGAAAGATTGAGTTTGATTTAGGTGTTTTCGCGAAGTCGTAGCCCTTAAGAGTGGTGGGTACTGGTAGAAGCATTGAGCGAGTGGTCGAAAGGCCTTACGACCATGTTGGTCGTGGTCGAAAACCGTGCTTGCCTTGTTTATGACCACATTATGGCGTTATGATCACTTTGGGCGTGGTCAAAGGACACAGGACGGTTCGACCACCGACCGTGGTCGAATGCCACAAGGATAGTTTACGACCACTGACCGTGGTTGGAGGTCATCGGGAAAGTTCGACTACTTTGGCCATGGTCATAGGTCACGGTGAGGTTACGACCACGTAGTGTCGCCTCTCGACCACGTTGGCTATGGTCGAACGCAGCTACGACCACCTTGGCCGTGGTGGAAGTCGTAAGTCAAAGCCCGACCACCGCTGCGGATCGGAGTCGTGGCCGTGGTTTATGACCACGTTGAGAAGTCGGCGCCTTACAACCACGTTATCGAGAGCTGAAGTCGTAAGTCGTAGCCATGACTGCTGTGGTCGAATGTCGGCGGGTTATGACTACGACCATGTGGGAAGTCAGTAGACTTCGACCACGTTGTAAAGCGGTCGAACGTGGTCGTAGCTCAGCCTGGTGCGGTCGGACCTAGTCGAACTCGGTCGGTTGTGGTCGTAGCATGCCTGGCTCGGTCGATCGTATTCATAGGGCATCGCCGACGCGATCGGACGTGATCGAAAGCACTCGTGATCGGTCGAACTTCGGTTGGACATGGTCGGAAGGGCTTATCTGCGATCGTGATGCGGTCGTAGCTCGGCTGGCGTGGTCGGATGCGATCGTAGCTCACCGGCATGGTCGAATGTGGTCGTATGCAAATCGAAGGGCTCGAGTAGCGATCGGACTTGGTCGATTGCGGTCGGACATGCTCGAAGCGGTTGGAAGCCTTCAAAGCGCTTGTAACACTTGGAAACCGTTCGTATGGCTTCACGAGGCGGTCGAGTCTTACTAATCGGTCGTAACATCTTCCGGCTTGTCTTCTTGACTGAGCGGTCGTAGATCTTGTGCATTATTGTTCATGTGATTTCGACCGATCGATTTTGTGGAATGTGTCTTGATCTCGCTTTCGATGCAATTGGATGTTACCCTTGTCTAGTGCGGTGCTATGTGATAGTTTGTTGTGCAGTGATGGTTGAAAGATCTTGAGGCTAGTTGTGGCGGTATGGATGACCGGACTAAGCACAGCGGTCTTTGAGGTTGGAGCGGTCGGGAGATGCAGAAAGACGATGAGGCGCTCAAGGTGGTTGCGAGGCTTGGACAGAAGGCAAGAGGAGGAAGCTTCCGGGAAGGTGCGGGGATGGCATTTTGGTGAATCGCAAAGCCCGCAAGAGTGGGCGGATTCTATTGGCACTATCGGGTAAAGTGTGGATGCTTGTTGGTGTTGCACAGCAAAGCATCAAGTCTGTTGGAGTTAGTGGATAAAGCGAGTGGTAAAACCGGTGTTAGGTGAGGTTAACGGGTCTCTCTCCTGGTATCTGGTGATTATAAATAGAGGAGTAGAGCTCGAGAGCGAGTTTGAGGTTTTTGGCAAGTCGCTCGGGTTTTTCGTTCTCTGTTTTACGTGCGTTGCTCTGGGTTGAGAGCATGTATGGAGTGGTTGTAGAAACCTCCTTTGTAATCATTCATCTCTCTAAATCTATTTGAGAAGTCTTGTGTCTGCGATGCTCTGATTACTTGTATCTTTCGGTGTTTCGCTTTCGCTTTCGGCTAGTTCTCATTTGTGCTCTGGTCTTCTTGATTTGAGTAGGGTTCTTGGCTCGAACTGCTTTGGCTGCTTATGCTCTGAACTGGGATTCATACTCGAGACCATTTGGTCAGTTTCTTCCCGAGAGCAGAAGTTTCGATCGGGTTCTTTGGCAAAGTGGTCGTGCGCCTCGAGTTCCTATGTTTTATCTTCGACCATGCCTTCTCGTTTCACGCCAGACTTAGAGTTTGTGTCCTCTTGAAATTTCTCTTTAGAGGTTGTGCCCTTTCTAGATTTCAAGTTTCATGTGCTTTGGTCGAGCGAAAGGTTTTTGAAAGTCGAAGCCAGCGATCGTGCGCTCTCTACTTGTTCTATTGTCGGTCTTGCTTCCTCGTTTGCTGTCTTTGTGTGGTTGGTCTCAGAATCAAGTCACGCATCGCTCTGAACTACTTCGGTCATTTCGACCACGATCGAGTCGGCTTCCACTGGAGAAGTGACCACTGCAGTATGCTCTAGACCGAGAGTCATCTTGCTGTGTTTTTCAGCTCTAATCGTGTTCTCGTTGTCGATTCGATTCTTGGTCCTTCCAGTGAGCAATTGATCTCTTTCTTAAGCCAGCTTAGCTAGCTCGGAGAAAAGTATTGTGAGAATACTTGAGGCGGTTTGAAGGCACCATTCACCTCCTCTGTTAACGATTCGGTCCTACAATTGGTATCAAAACCGTTAGCTCTTCCATATAGATCTTAACCGATGCATGAGCCATGGAAGCAGACAAGTATTCCACCAAACCCCTATCTTTGAGGATCGACTATCCCTTCTAGAAGAGTAGGATGGAGACCTATATCTGAGCTCGAGAGCTATGCAATCTAGAGGAAGGTCAAGACCCGTATTTGGTTCCTGCCGATGAGAACATCACAGTGGCAAACATGCGGATGTTGAGGTGAATGCTAAGACAAGGAACATCATAATCCTGAGTCCGAGCCAAAGCGAATTTGACCGCATTTCTTATCTTTCGCTTCATTTGACGACATTTGGGGACCTCGATGCATACCATGAGGGCACCATCCAAATCAAGACTATGACGACAGACCAATAATGTTTAGATTACAAAAGTTTAAAATGGTTGCCGGAGAGTCCCTTGATGAGTGTTTTACGAGGTTTCACAAATCCGA
>CM070641.1:18778988-18878988 GCA_036346575.1 Dendrocalamus sinicus
TTGGGAGAAACCGATCAAATGATCTTGAGACCTATTCCCATCACAGAGCAATCCATTTTGTATCTTCTTGGCAAGAAACAACTCAAAAACAACAAATTGAGAAATCAAGAGAGAGGGACTAAAAATAAGAACGAAGGAGAGCACGAGAAATAAACTTCAGAGATTTCATTCCCAATCAACCAAGGATTACAAAGGAGTCCCCATACGCGATTGAATACGGAGGAATGATTACATGAAGCCTCAACTCATCTTCTCCCTCTCACAAGCTCAAGAAACCCAAGAACTCACCCAAGGAAGAACACAAGAACATAGAAGCTACGGGAGACAACCAGAACACACTCTGTCCATCTCACCTACTCTCAACAACTAAAGCCCAAAGCTAAAACAACCTCCCAAAGGTATTTTGACTAAAAGCAAAACCCTAAAAGCTATGCACTCCCCTCTCAAGACATACATGCACTTGGGAATCCCTCTCCTATTTATAGCCCTTGGCTAATGGGTCTCCAACCCGCTAAACCCGAACTGAAATTGCTTCCACTTGTGCAGCTTTGCGCTTTTACCGAAACGCCCCTTCTGCACCTTCTGGAAAGCTTCCGCATTTCTTCGCCATCTTCAGCACACCTCGACCGTTCTGACCTCGGCACCACCCATGCCTAGTCCGGTCATCCCGTGCCTCGCCACGACTCCACCTCGATGTCCTGCAGCCATCATGGACAAAAACACATCACATAGCACCGCTCGACACAAGTAATCACAATTAGCATCAATTAATCATACTCAAACATAAAATGGCCCAAAAGCTCAAACGGGAAGAAGAACACGCCTCAAGTCCGACTAACCAAACCCGACTGAGCCAAATGCCATCATGGCACGAAACGCACAAACCAAACTCAATCTTTCCAGAAACCTTGTCAATTACTCATCACAAGCATGGGGTCATAACCACATGGTCTCTCACTCTTCGACCATTTTGAAGTCGGCAAACCTCAATCGGATCCAATCTTGTTTTGTCTGAGGAAGAATGGTGTACTTTAGCCTCTCGAACTGCTTCTTAAGTGCAGTCCATAATGCTAGAACGCTTTTCTCTATCATGTACTCATTCTTAAGAGTGATACAGAGATGGTGCCTAAGGAAGTGAAGTGCCTGATCATTTCCCTCAGGGTGGGTTGGGCATGTTGTGGTGCGCCAATCCTAATGGCAGCGCGGAGCTTCTTGGCTCCAAGTACTATCACTACAAGAGAAGTGCCATTTTTTGACATATCATTTATGTCATAATATCTAAAATTATGTCATAATTCACCTTTTATGACATCTGTGTGACGAAAATCGTTATGTCAAAAAATGAGCGTCACAAATTTGTTTAATGACGCTTGTTTGTGCAGTGTCACAAAAATTATGACATTCATTTTAATGTCACAATAACTTATGACATTTGTTTTATGTCACAAAATCCTAGGCCTTGCCACGTGGCATTGCCACGAGGATAAAAACGTCATAAAATGTTGACGTGGCGCTTACGTGGCAGATTTAAAAACGTCATAAAAATGTTGACGTGGCAGATATAAAAACATCATAAAAATGCTAACGTGGCGCTGACGTGGCAGATTTTAAAACGTCATAAAAATGCTTACGTGGCAGATTTAGAAACGTCATAAAATGTTGATGTCACGACGACGCGATTTAAAAACGTCATAAATTATTTGGTGAAACAGATGGTGGGCTATTTTTCTCCGCCCGATGGGTACCATTTTTTATGATTGCAGCCCATATTTTTTTCAGCCCACAAATTTGAGCCCATATATTTTTATCAGCCCATACATTCAAACCATCCAACAAAATGCACAAATAGTTGCTGTCTCAACACACATTCAAATCAAATCAGGTCGATATTAAATATCAAGCATTTCATGCATCACCAAATTCAAAACACATAAAGTTGGTGTCTCAACACAAATTCAAAACACATATAGTTGTTGTCTCAACCTCATCACGGTATCCATATCAAAATGATAACTCTAGCCACCAAAATTTCATCTATAGCCTAAGTTTGAAAGCTTACTACTCAAAGATCGATGATGCAAATTTCTTTGCCAAACAAGGAACGAAGAAGCCTTGGATCTCACTTCCTTGCTTCCTCAGCTTCTTCTGCATGCTTCCTTGCTGCATCATTCTGATCCTCTACCTGCAATGATGGCCTCCATTTGAGCCTAGCAATAGCACAAAAAATTCAGATTTCTTGTATCCCAATTGTTGTTCATCATATAAGATAAGATAGAGAAAAGGTACTCACAATGGCATCCTGCATATTCTCACTAAAACCGAGGATTTTACCAAAGGATATGCCACACCAAAATTTTTATATGCAAACCGAAGCCAAAGGACATCAAACAACAACAACGTTTAATCCATGTTGTAAACGGGGACCCCCGAATGGAGTCCGCACATGTCTAAATTATAGACGTCACTACAATTGTCATCTAGCTAAAACTACCATACCATGCTTTTCCGTGTAAGTAGCATTAGGCGAAGGCAAAAATGGTGACATAAACAAACCTAAGGAGTAGAAAAAAGGATTTCACCTCGATGGTCATGGGGGTGAAGACCAGAAGGTTGGACAAGTCCAAACCAAGGGCGGCCATAAGGAATCCAAGCTGGTAACGCTCAATGGTTGATGCTGTCTTCCATGGGTGGAGGTATGCAAATGCTGCTACTGATATGGCCGAACACACTGACATCAACATGAAGTAGGCTGGGAACATCTTTCCCTGCAGACTCCCAAATTGGTGTCTCGGCAAATACCTTCATAATTCATAAGATTTCACCAACAAATATCCCATTAATGAAGTTTAATCCATAGATGTAAATAAACCGTAGAAGAAATAACCTATCAAGTATAAACTAACATTCACAACAATGCCGTTCAATATACAACAGTTACAAAAAGCCCAGAATGCAATATGTGATCAATCCATCAGAAGCAATGGAACGATGTACTGGAAATCAGGCAAATGATAGTACAAGATAGGAGTGCTTTTAACAGGAAATCATCAAATAAACTGGAAGGATTTAGTCCAAGGATACATTTGTATACCACTGACAACTGCTCCAAAAACTCCCAACATTGCCATCAACTCAATTCTATTGTTTTTCTTGACCAGATACTCCTGAAATATTAAGGAGCAAAATCATTATTGATTTACAGTTGAGGATAGTGTCAACAAGAAACAGATGATCAAATAATTGTTAGACGCAAGTAGGACAAAGTAGACTGAAGTATTTACAAGTGCTGAGAGTTGCTAGTTACCTCAGTAACATTACCGTAGGCATAAAGCATGGAACCAAGAATTACAAGCAAATCACCCTTCAAAGGCTTGGGACCTTCTGCAGGACATTTCAGAATGTAACCAAAGAAAATATATGTTATGTTTTTGACTTTTGTGCACAAAAATTCAGAAATTTTGTAATGTTCTAATCAGAATTTATGAAACTACTCGCTGAAATAAACATATGTAGTTGCATGGAAATGTAATAGCTTGATGAAAAGTATATCCTTACTAGCTCGATCAGAGGCATGGACGTCTGAAAATACTACTAGTATAAGGCCAGCCACACACACTCCAACACCGATGAACTTCCTGAGTCCATATTTTGTCTTCAAAAAGATCCAAGTAAGAACAATCACACATGGAATTGACCAACAATCCAGAAGCATCACACTCGTTAAAAGAGGTGTACTGATAAGACTTCACAACCGCATAAACCCAAAAAAAAATTACATTTTGTTCCCCCAAAAGCATGCTAGTGTGTAAAAGCAGCATTGATGTTAACGGGACATATATAAGATTATATTGTTTTCACTTGTGTTAACTGCATACCGATATAATTAGCTTCCACATCGATGATACCAAGGATCAAGTAGTAGTACCATTTTGTCTGCACAAACAAAGTAGAAAACTTCCAATTATATGCACAAACAAAGGAATAAACTAGAGGTTGACCATGTGCTTAAAAGCTACAGGTAGCATAAGAGCAAGAATCCACAAGTTCTTTACGCTTCTAAACAATTATATGCCTAAACTTTCTGTTCTGACAGTTCATTCTGACATCCAGCTTCACAGGAGAGACCAAGAACAGAGGATGCTGGACGTACCGTGAGCGGCTGCCTCCGGTGGATCAGTATACCTCCATAGACAAGAGCAAGAAGGATGTAGTTCAATAGGGACTGCGACGTTGGCGCGTTGATACCTGAAAACAAGTTCCATTGGGCTTCACTTGATCCTGGGCGCCGCTTAATCGCCACTCCGGACAGATAACCCATGGTGGCGCCGGCTCTGGAGGAGAAGAGGGTCCGCCGCGATGGAGCTCGGCGCCGCCGACCATGCCCCGGGCGGGTCCGCCCGCCGAGGGGCGCGGTCGAGGACGAGCGCGAGGGGCGCGGTCGGGGAGCAGCCGGAGGGCGCGTCGGGAGCAGCCGAGGGGCGCGGTGGGAGCGGCCGGGGCGGTCGGGGGAGCAGCCGAGGGGCGCGGTCGAGGACGGGCGCGGAGGCGCGGTCGGGGCCTCAGGGGAGCAGCGTCGCGGCAGCCTCCGTCGGGGGAGGAGCGCCGAGGAGCGCGGTCGAGGGAGATCGCGGATGGCGGCGGCTGTGGACTGCGGCAGTTTTTGGGGGTGCTTTGGCTTGAATAGGTTAGCGTGGGGTTAAGACATTTTGTCTCCAAAATTGTGGTGTGCGCGGGATCCTTGGCGCCACTGTGCCAAATGAATTTTTTTTTGCCGCCCAAAGGCCGTTCCCGCATATTAGGCCAATTAATTAATTTAGGGAAAACCCCTTCAGCCCCATAAATTTATGAAAAAATGTATATGAGTCACAAATGATGTGGCTAATGACGTAGTTAGCGAATGTGGGCTGAAGGGTCACAAACATATGGGTCATTAGCCCCTTTAGCGATCTACGATAAAGTCCTTTAGTGGTCATATGGGTCACAAACATGCTTGTAACTCGGTGGTTTGGCTGTTTCTCTGAAACTGCAGGGTCATGAGTTCGAGCGCCACTTCCACCAACTTTTATTTTTCTTTTTTTTAAATAATTCCGTCCGCTTATCCTGGGCTGAGCAAGCCCATTAAAAAACCAGTTGGTTGGGCCCTAAGCAAGCTCATTAAAAAAACAGTTGGTTAGGCCACGTGGTGGTGGGACCTATCTTGACAGGTGGGCCGTATGCCAACAAGGAAAATGATGGTTTAAATAATTCAATATAATAATTTGTGACGCACCAGTTTTGTCATTAATTTATGACATTCGCAAAGTAGCCCCTATGACACAACAAATATTGTCACTACATGGATATATAATATTTTCTGACACACTAGTTTTGTCATTAATTTATGACGTTCGCAAAGTAGCCCTAATGACACAACAAATATTGTCACTACATTGATTTAGACTTGCATCATGACATTTTTTGTGACATTCGTATTATTTTTGTCACTAAGCCAAATTACCTCTACAAAAACGTCATAAACTAGATGATTTAGTGACATTTAGACCCTTTGTCATGCCATATATGTCACAAAATGACACTTCTCTTGTAGTGTATCTCGACATCGAAAGTCCAAGTCAAGTAGTTTTGACCATGCTGGGCCAGCTCCTCGAACTCCCAGTTCGTGATGCCTGTCATCCACATGTGCATGAATGGAATATATAAGTTTACTGCCGGTAAACATGCATGGAATAAATTTACTTTAGGTAAATGAATTGGATAATGGTACCAAAGATTCTCGTAATGTTCCAGAATTTTCTATGCATTTTCTATAAATTTTACTGTTAATTTCGGTGATTAAAGGCAATTTAAATAATTACGATTAATCAAAACAGTAAATAAATACATAAAACATAGAAAATAATAATGGCAAAAATAAACATGCTTTAAATGCTAAAAATAATTCAAAATTTGAATTCTCGATGCCCTTTTATGCCGGAATATGAATTTTCAGTGAATTCTGCAATTTCCGAGGGCCTATACACAAATGTTCAATTCAATGAAAATTTTTGCATAATTTTCTGATTTTCCAAGGGCCCTTCTGCAAAATTTGGGACCCATCTGAAAAATTTGATGACCCTTTCGTAATTTTCAAAAATCAGAGGGCTTTTGTGCAAAATTGCAGGTGCCTCTTCCATGCCGGGCCTTCGGCCCGTTTTCTTTCTTCGGCCAACCGGCCCACTTGGGCCATTCGACTGGCTTAAGAGGCCGAGGTTAGGGTTTTCCCTTCCCATGCTTCGCTAGTAGCGGTGGTAGGCCAACCCGAGTGGCGGCTCGGGCAGGCGCAAGGCGGCCAGCCTCAACGGCAGGGCTAGCGAAGCGGCGAGGCCGGTCGGCACAGCGGGGAGAAAGGTGGCCGGCTGAGCGGAGCGGGTGACGTGCGGGCCGGCACACGAGGAGAGGTCGTCGGCCCGCGTTGGGTGTGGGCGGCCAGCTTCGGGCATGGCCGGCTGGCCGAGTGGAGCGGGCGGTGCCGGTCGGCTATGCGGGATCCGAGGCAGCGGCGCCTTGGCTTTAGGCCGGTCGGCGACTTCAGGCGGTGCATGAAAAGAAAGCCCGCGGCGCTTTGGGCGGCGCACGAGGGGGTCCGGCGGCGCTTCGGGCGGTGCGCGAACGGCGACGCTTCAACTACGGAGCTGATGGCTAGCACTTCGGGGGGCGGGGCCGGGGGCCGGCGCATCGAGCGGATCCGGCAGCGGCTTCGTGCGACCTGTGGCCAGTCCAGCTCGGCGGCGGCGCATGAGGGTACAGTGCAATCAACATCTACTCTTTTTCTGTAATCTACCGATCGACATTGTGTCGGCGACTTCAAATCTGCTTGCAGTAGATTAGAGCGGATTTGCATCGTAGAAAATAATCTAGAAAGCAAAATCAACAAATTTAGAGCGATCTAGATATAGACAATTCAATCTACTAATGCTTCGATTATTACCTTCGATTCACCAGAGCGATTCGTGCTGATAACGTGATGAGGAACCGTCGCTGGCGACCAGTCCGATCGATTCCTCTGCTTATGCAAAACAAATCAATCACAAAAGACAGAAAATAGTAGATTGAAACACATAGAGATAGAGAGAACTCCTGATCTTTATTGTTTTCTTTCTGATTTTGTATACAAAATAGCCAACAGTACTCCCTATTTATAGTCTAATGGTGAGGTGTCCATTGTGGGCCAAGACTTCAAGGCTAGACCCAGGTTTCTTAACAACAATAGCGCCAAATTATTTAGTTATTTAAGCCGCCTGTCTATCACAGCTATATAATAAAGCACCACAAATGATGGGTGTCACACAGTCACTCAGAGTACTCGTCGAATAATTTGGCCAGTGCAACAACTGTTGGTTCATGCAGACCTGGCCGGGCAGCAGCGAACGATGCAAATACCAAAAACGCTGCTGCTGCTATCAGCAAAACGTTTGCCCAGAACCTGATTAGCTGGATAGCCTCCTCCAAAGAGGGAGTGGCCATGCCAGCTTGTCCCGGCCACTGACGTAGCATGAACACAACATAGTATATTAGAAGCCCTGAAACGCCACAAGACACCAAAGTCCTCGTGCACCAGGACAGCCCAGACTCACCCATGGAGGCCCCTAGGTACGCGAAAACAGCTGCTACAACAGCACTGAGAACAATGAGCCAATTTTTGCACGATTTGATCCTGTCGACGCTGACGATCGAGCTTCCACGGACCCCATGGTCGAGGTGAACGCTGAACCACAGGAGCACAGGAACAACCTCCGGCATGCAGAAAAGAACCACGTCCTTGCCCAGCGACTCCGCGGCCACGGTGTGCACCGTCACCAGCAGCAATATGAGCGAGGTCTTGTGGAGCAACTCCGACGCCGGTGCTATTACTGCTATGCCGGGAGCGATGCCAGCAGGCAGCCTCCTCAGCATCATCGTCAGCGCCCCCATCGTGGAGCTGAGGAAGAGAAGGAACTGGGAGATGGCATATTTGTCAGCTGCACGGTGAAACTGTCCCATCACGCATAGCACCCAGTAGGGAACTGCTGATATTGCCTTGAGCTCCCCAGCTTTCTTTATTGCCTTCTCGTCTTTGTCAGTGCCGGTGCTACTAGTACAACCTGAATCAAGGTTTCAAATAGCCGGCTAAGACATTTAGCGGATGGGTTCCGCAGAGGTTACAAAGGTTATAGCGGGCTATAGCCTCAAATAGCCTCATTTAGCGGTTTAGTAAAAGTATATGTAAAAAACTCAGAATTCAATGTTTTATGCACATACAAGCATATAATCAAGGAAGCAAGTATAGTTTTCATGTCAACCCAGCTATAAACTAACTAGCATTGATGCAGCAAGCATAATGCATCCTCTCTTGCCTGGTTATACACTCTACTTGACAGCCTCCTGTTTCTTTACAAGAGTTGGTGAGACCCTTATCCCTTCTTTGCCATTAACAGATATTGGCTAATACGTCCCATGCATGGTTAATTTGGAAAAGCAATACACAGATTTGGGTAGTTGGAGGCAGCACTGAAGTTGATATTACTAGGAGCATTATCTTACCTGTTCAAAGGCTGACCAATTCCTCTCACAAGCTGAGGAGCTGCATGTCAAATTTAGAATCCTTGTTGCCAATATTTTCAGATTTGGTGTGATTGTGCCATGATTTAGCCACCATTTTGCTGCATGAACAAGTTTCGAGTTAATCAATGCCAATGATATTCATTAGGCATATTATATTCATCTTATTCACCTGGATTGAAGTTCTTGTTTCTCCTCTGCCACCGACGGGTCAAGCAGCGGGCGCGGCCGGGAGGCGCGGCGGCGGGCGGCACGGGCTCGGGAAGTCGGGAGTCGGGAGGCGTGGCGCGCGGCGGCACGGGCTCGGGAGGCGTCGTGGCGGGCGGCACGGGCTTAGGAGGCGTGGCAGCGGCGGCGGGCGGCACGGGCTCGGGAGGCGCGGCGGCGGCGACGGGCGAAGTCGGGAGTCGGGAGGCTGGTGTGAGGAGAGGACTGAGTGACCGTGTGAGGCTGTGCGGGCGAAGTCGGGAGTCGGGAAGCTAGGGTTAAGTACGAGTTGGGCCAGACGGGAATTCGGCCCACTTCAGATGTTTTTTGATTTTTTCCCCTCCAGACTTAGCGGGCTAAATAGCAGCTCATTTAGCGGATTTAGCGGGCTAAATCCGGCTAATAGCGGAAAAAAATGTTTAGCGCTAAAAGTGATTTCTCTTAGCCCTTAGCCTTCCCAAAGGCTAAATCCGGCTATAGCGGTGGCTATAGCCGGCTATTTTAAACCTTGACCTGAATTGGCCTCTCCATTGTGATCTCCCTGCGATCTACTCTGACAATGGAGCTCGATGCACAGCGCAACAATCAAGGCAAGCGCGATGGAGGGAAAAACAACGAGGCTGATGTATGTCAAGTTGATTCGGAGCAGTGACACATAAGATAACAACACGACAACAGCCGTGTCGATGTAGATCCTGATGTTAGGGCATGTAAGGCCAGAAAATCCGCTCCAGAACTTTGGCAGACCCAGCAAATCGTATACTTGAGTATTCATGAACCACATAACAAGCGGAATTATACTAGTGAATAGTTGGTGCCCGTAATGGGCCTTTATTAATGGCTCCAGTTGAAAATTGAGAAAACCGCCGATCGCAGATATGAAATGTAGTAGAGACATATACGCGAGCTCTGGCTCCATACGCTGTACAGAACCGAACAAAAAAGAGCAGTATATCAGATTTCGTTCTTGCTCCGCAACTACAATCTCGAACAACGGCTAACTAATTTATCCTCGCAAAAAGAAAAACATGGGCTAATTTATGCCAGGATGTCTACCAGAGAAAGCGGTTACAAAACCACCAGCTGGGAGAACTTCTTTTCACACCATCCAGAAATCATAATACAACTGCCGGAACTTTTGACGTTCTATACTTACCTTTCAGTTCCAGATTTACTCTAGCACGTTCATGCGCCATGCAAATATAAACACGTAGCTAGGTAAATATATAGAATCTATTCTTTCTGTAGACGGAAAAAAAATGATTGAACCGATAACCACCTATGTAGTGCAATTTTTTTGGTCTCTAGCAAGAGAGAGAGAGAGTAAAAAATAACATATACAGGCCGGTCTCTTACCGTATGCGATGTCGGGCCTCGCCCTTGAAGAATCACAGATGCTACTTAGGAAATATGTGATGCTAAAGTTCGTCGGCCAAAGGATAATTACGCCAATCTTCAGTTTAGATATGCAGGGTAAAGGTACTTGCTGGAATGAAGCAGCAGCTACCAAGGGTACTTGCTGGAATGAAGAAGAAGCTACCAAGGAACTAATGTACTGATGACGACACCGCTGAGCTTATCCGCAAATTTCCGTCCACTTTGCTGAATTCGTCGTCGAGTAAATGGCAGGGAAAACTTATCGCCGAAATTTCAGCGTTACCGCTGGTCCCGGTAAAAATTTAAATCGGTCAAAAGAGAGTTTGAATTGAATAGTATAAATATAATGGAAATTCCGGTAACCAGTGCTTATCGGATATATTGTTGACCTCCAGTGAAAATTTCAAACCACACATTTTTCCTAGTAAATGCAGCTGTCGCTCTAGGCGTACTGCGGATCATTTTCTTGGTCTGAATTTTGCTTAGATTTTATTAGGGAGGGTCCCACGCTACTGGGATCAAATCCCAGCTTTGCCCTCATCTTTAGCGGATATTGCTGTGACATGTGGGCTCTACAGTTAAAAAGATAGAAAAGGGCATCTTGCAAGGATGGGAGTCGAATCCATTGACATCACATACGCGTGCGCATTTGGCCACTGAATAGCTCCACTCTAACAAAGGTTTGTGGTTGAAACCATTTTACCTCTACTTTTAAAATTTGAAATTCAAATTTTATATGAAACTTTCGGTGAAAACTCACCAAAATTCCAGTAACCAGTGTGTATCGGAAATATCGTTGATCTCCGTGAAAATTTCAAACCGATACATTTTTCCCTAGATAATGCAGCTATCGCTCTATCGTTGGCGTGTCATTTTCTTGGTCCGAATTTTACCTAGGTTTTGTTGGGGAGGGCCGTGCTCATCGGGATCAAATCCCAGCTTTGCCCTCAATTTTAGTGGATATTGCTTGTGACATGTGGGTCCTACAGTTAAAAAGATGGAAAAGGGCATCTTGAAAGGATGGGAGTCGACCCCATTGACCTCACATGCGCGTCCACATTTGGCCACCGAATAGCTCCACTCTAACGAAGGTTTTGTGGTTGAAAACCATTTTTATCTCTACTTTTAAAATTTGAAATTCAAATTTTATATGAAACTTTGGGTGAAAACTCACCAAAATTTCTGGTAACAGTGCTTATCGATATATCGTTGATCTCGATGAAAATTTCAAACCGATACATTTTCCCTAGTAAATGCAGGTACACTGCTTTGTCGTTGGCATGCTGTGGGTCATTTTCTTGGTCTGAATTTTGCTTAGGTTTTGTTAGGGGAGGGTCCCGCGCTACCTCGAACCCATGGTAAGGTCTATGAAGCCAAGCCCGATGGGAAACTATGTGCAACTTCGGTGGATTTGTGCTCACTGGGTTACCACCTCGAACCAAGACTAGATATTGACCTTAGCAAGTAGAAGTCCATTCGGGGGCCAACCCTGGACCCAGTCTAGGGTAGGCATAGGCAAAACCTTGGATGGCTCCCGTGTGGTCGACCTCAGTAAGTAGAAGTCCGTTGGGAGGTCTACCTAGGACCTGGTCTAGAGTAGGCACACACCGAACCTCTGACCTTAGCAAGTAGAAGTTCGTTGGGGGCCTACCTGGGACCCAATCCAGGTAGGCACACATAGAACCTGGACGGCTCCGCGTGGTCGACCTCGACAAGTGGAAATCCGTTGGGGTCTACCTCGGACCGAGTTCGGGTAGGCACACATTGATCCACGAATGGCTCCCATATGGACGGAAGACCGGGGCTTTACGAGTTCCGGACGTGGCTTGACCCACTTGAGGTAACGGATGAAATTCCCCTCAGAATTAAGCTAGGCCTAGGGGCAATCTTGTAAGTTTATGTATCTCCCCTCCTTCTCTATAAATAGAATCACTTGTAAAACAGGAGGGGCAAGCCACTTGTAACTCTTATCAAACATTAGCAATACATTGATACAAACTTCTATGTGTGATTCCTAGGGAGTTCCAATCCCCTTGCATCCTTGGCTATCGAGGTATCCGGTGGGGTGCCTACAAATTTACTGTTCGATCTCGTATCAACGACTAGTTTCATATAAAATCAGCTGGAGTGGGTGACTATGTCACTAGTGTGGAGGCCGTCCTCTTTCCTTCCTAGGAAAAACTAAAGTGAATAAAAATGATATGAGAAGGAGATGCAATTTCCTTATTGTAGCTGTTGTTTGTACGTTCCATGGAATTTTATCGATGTTGATGTGCTTAGGCCCTACTCGGTTGGGCTGAAAAGCAATGGTTTATGATTGAAATTATCATGTAGCGGCTGAAATTTTCATGTAGTTGAAGGTGGCTTATTTAGCGTAATTAAATTTAAAAATTAAAAATAGAAAAAATATGTTAGCTCATTATGGACAACGCGAACAAATAAAGGAAAAAAGAAACCGGCAAAAAAGCTCAAAAAAAACCAAAAGTTCAGAAAAAGACGAAATTTACAAATAGTGAAAAATAAGCCAGAAGCTAGAAACTGAATCTGAAATGAGCAGAGCCAGATGTCCATTTCCTTCTCGTCATATTCGCCAATAGTGATGCCTTTCCCGGTCATCATCACCATCTTGTTTTTGGTACTAGCCCCGACATTTCTCTTTGTTCTTTTAGTTTGTCGTGGTATACAATTGAATGTTACTCGGCAAATGGTAATTAGTTCCATTTCTATATTTACATCTTTCAACCAAACTTGGAGATTTTATCCTTTTTTTAGTGAGGAGGAGAGATTTTTTCCTTTCATTTTCACCCTTAGTACAGTAGTTGTTATCACAACTGGACTTGGAATAAATCAACTCAGATGACTCAGCTAGCTGACAAGTTATTACTGCACAAATTTCAAAAATGCGTTCGGTTGTCTTTAGCGGAGGACCTCATATTCTGATGATGGATCATAGTCTTAAGTACGTACGTGTAGTAGAATGTTCAAAAATTGCAAAGGATGCCATAGTTCTTAGCCTATTTTGCTAATACATTCATTTTTGCACATAAAAATGGGTGTATTTAAAAATGTGTACATAATTACATATCACCTCTAAAAAAGTATACATGCCATATCTAAGTGGGCTCATATACTCTATGTATATATCTTCCGTTGCGCGATATATTGCCTATATTATGAGATCTAGCGTAGGGAGTACTTACACCCAATAGTAGGAAAAATGTTTCCTATATATATTTTTATAATATCCTAATATTATTTGCAGTATATTCTACAATCTGCAATGGAATATTTAATCTAAATATTGATTCCTACCATATATTTATACAAATCAAATTTGTAATCTTATTTTAATTTTTATTTTGAATAGGTATATTTGTGTGATTCTAAACAAGGGCGGATTTGGGCTTGTGGCAGCACGGGCTTCAGCCTCGGGTGTGAAAAAATTGCTAGTGTATAGCCTAGGTAATTTTAGCCCAGTCCGGGGTATAAATTCTATAGTTCAGCTCATGTTATTCCTAATTCTCAGCATTCTCCATTTCCTATGCAGGCCTCCTCCCTCCGGTCTCAGCCTTCTCCATTTCCTTTCCAACGCAGGACGCAGCTCAGCCCAACCTCATTTCCTCCGATGCTCCAGCCCAACCCACAGTCTCTAGCTCCTCTCCAGCTCTCCCTAATATGCCCGGCTCCTCCCCTGCTCTCCAGCGCCCCAGCCCCCTTCAACCCTAGCACCGCCTCTCTTCCCCATCTGGCCATCTTCGCGGTGTGAGTCGACTTCCACTCTCCTAGGTCCCAGTGCGGGCGCGGCGCTGGGTCACGCATCCTCAGCGCCGCGCCACCGCCGAAGTCGGCGGCGTCCTTTGGCCTCCTCGTGCTCATCCTCAGCAGCAAGGCCCCACAGGCCTCGGCCTCGGTGGCTCTCCCCCTTCCCTCACCGCCTCGTGGCTTCCGTGTTGGTCGGCATGGCGCCGCCCGGCGCCTGGTGGCAAGCCCCTCGAGCCTCGGCTCCTCCTCGCATACTAGCGTGTTGGGCTGCTGGCCGTGGCGGCGCCCGGCTCCTCGGCGGCAAATCTTCTCACCTCCTCGCCTCCCCGACTAGCTTGCCGCTCACTCTCAGGTAGTCAGGTAGTCATGTGATCTTATTCTTATAGCCGCCCTGTGTGTGACAATGTGAGTGGCGAGTTTGATTGTATGAATCATGAATGCTTGCAATTGCTAATTTTGATCTCGATATCTCGTGAGTTAGTATGAATTGACTATCCGAGTATTTGACTCGATGAATTGTGAATCTAAAAATCAAAATTATTTGAGTATAAATTATTTGATTTCATTTGTGAATCAGACATTGATGTTATTATAATTTGCTATGCGTAGGACATTACAACAATTAGATTTAGAAAATTTAAAAACACAATATGAAGAGGACAAAGATGTTATTGAGGTGTATTGCTTGTCTTGATCCAAGAAATTCCTTTGCCAACTTTGATGAACAGAAATTAATTGATCTTGAAAACATGTATGACGTTGAGTTTTCCCAATATGATTGTATTGTCCTTAAGGACCACCTTGGCAAATTTGTTGCTGATGTGAGAGATGATCAAGAATTTAGAAATTGTATTGACTTTGAAAATCTTGCTGTGAAGATGGTTCAGACTGATAGACACGCTGTTTTTCATTCGTATAATTGCAATCTGAAGGCCAGTTACCCACCATGTCGGTTCAAGCGAGCTTCCATTCCTAAAGCCTCTCATTCCTTTTTTTAAGCGAGTGCTAAGGTAAGCTCTAAGCGCGCAACGCTCCAGTCATCATACGACTAGAATGTGGTATGGCCTCGCATCTTCTAATTCTTTAAGACGGGACCCATTGCAACTTTGGATGGTCGAGACTAACACTTGTTATGGCTCGCATTGTCTTATTGAATTGGCTTTGATTTTACCAGTAGCAACCGCAGCTGTAGAAAGAGCATTTTCAGCTATGAATATTGTCAAGACTGATTTACAGAATAAGATGAATGATGAGTGGATGAATCATAGGATGGTATGCTATATTGAGCGAGACATATTTGTAAGTATTAAATAAGATAATATTTTAGAGCATTTTCAAGGGATGAGGTCACGTAAGAAACAACTATCCCGTGCAAATGGTAAGTTAGCTTATTGCAAATGTGAACTTCATATTATTCGCATTAATTCATATATTAATTACTTTTTTATGTTATCTTTATAGGTTCTGGATCTTGTTCTACTCCTGCTATTGATGAAGAGGTGATTGAAATGGCGGGCTAAGATAGAGAACAAATCTTTGCTATTTAGATATTTAAATTGTATCTCTATCGACTACTATGCTACATTGCTATATTATGACACTTATTATCTTTTACATTGAAGCACTTGTGAAGTATGATGCCATTTATGCACTTGTGAAGTACTTTAGAATACCATAATATGGGTATAAAAACTATGATATTAGATGTTGATATAAAAACTATGATATTAGTCACTTAAATTTTAGCCCAGGACATGATACAATCCTTGATTTGCCACTGATTCTAAATCTAAAAAATATTCTAATTTGCACATAGTTCTTGCCTGAAGATTCAATATTTTTATTCTACATGAGAATTCATGTACATATCAAATATATTATTATTTTTTTATATTTAATCCAAATTTGCATATTAGTTCTTACAGGAAACTTTAATATTTTTTATTTCACTTGAGAATTCATATACATATCAAATCTCTTTTTATACTTTTATTTTTATTCCAAATTTATATATTTTTGGATTGTGCTTGATGTGCTGTTATCTTATTAAAAATTTAATATTTTGGAAATTTGTCTTGGAATTCACATGCGAAGTAAATATTTAATCATTGTTTAGTTTTGAGCCGAATTTGCTTGTTTTGGATCGTACTTGGCCTTATTTTTAAGTTTTAGGCTGAATTCCAATAAAAATCCAATTTCTATTTTCATTTAGCTATTCATCTTAAAATGTTTAAGTATTTTACTCTAGAAATTACGTGGAAATCAAATTCCTAATTTTCTTTTATTTTTATTTCGAATTTTAGTTAATTCAAACTATACTTGACATGGGCTCTTTCTTTTAGTTTTCTAATTTTCATTTAATTATAATTTCAAATTTTAGTTATTTGTGGATGTTACTTCAGTAGTCGTATGAAAATTAAATTCCTAATTTTACTTTATTGTTTATTCTAAATTTTAGTTAATTTTGATTGTAGTTGCCATTGACTCTTTGCTTTAATTTGAGACATTATAACTCAGGTCCACTAGATGAATGGTTAGATCTTTGTAGTTAATGTGTGAGCTTACATGGACACTTTCTTTTAATCTGAGCCGTTATAATTCAGATCTGCTACATGGATAGTTAGATCTTTCTGATTAACGTGGGAGCTTCCTTGATGTGCCTAATTAGTATATGGAAATAAAATTCCTAATTTTATGTTATTTTTATTCTGAATTTTAGTTAATTTGAATTGTACTTGACATGTTCTCTTTCATTTAATTATTTTTCTGAATTTTGATTATTTGTGGATGTTACTTCGGTAGTCGTATGAAAATCAAATTACTAATTTTTCTTTATTATTTATGCCAAATTTCAGTTAATGTGGATTGTATTTGACATGGATTTTTTTTAATCTAAGCTGTTATAACTCTAGTCCGCTAGATGAATGGCTAGATCTTTCTGGTTAACGTGGTATCTTCCTCGGAGTGCCTAATTAGTATGGGTATAGATATATTGGGCATTCGTATTGGATTTTGCTAACATCTTTTGGTGTGGCTTATGGCTTTTAGATGAAAATAACTAGTAGTGACTAAAAGAAATGGCTTTCAAAAGGAGTAGCCAAGTGCAAAAAGTGAGGGAGAGATGTTGCATGATACGGGAGCGATAGGAGTGGGATGGGTGATACACTCGTGACCCCCTATCTTATCCCAGAGCGAGATGGTAGCGAAAGGAGTGAAGAAGCCGCTTCAAGAAGTCAGGTATTCGTATTGGCTTTTCTAAGTAAAAGCTAGAAGCAAAAGTCAATACAAACATGATCATAGATAAATTCTTATATCTTTAAGTCAACTATCAAATCTAACCCTTTAAAATTATGACCCACCAAATTAAGGAATATATATTTTGCTTTTTGTGTGTACTTCTAGTATATTTAATTTTTTTAGCAATTTGAAAAAGTCTGTCATCGACTTTTAGTATATAATAGATAGATACAGTATACTTAGATTTACATCTATTAAATTTATCTCGCAAAACTGACTTAATGTTTCCTAGTCGATACAGGGATGCAGTACGACTGTACGAGGCGGGGTCATGTACTGGACTCTCTGGAAAACGATCTATGGAGTAATCAAAGCGTTCTTATGGCATGTATAGTAATATAGCTGTAGACAAATCAGTGATAGGGAAAGGCAAGTACAGAGAAGTCATATTTTTTGAGTTCATCTTCCGTGTTGGAACTTGGACAGTTGGTCTTGCAACCAACCGTGTTGTGCCGTTCTTGGCTCCCATGTAGCCATCGAGAGCGCCCTCACAAGTCCTAGATTAAGCTTCACAAGTAGGATTGGATACCGTGTTTTGCATAGACCTTGTGCTTAGCTTAAATAGACTCAACAACTTGTAAGTGCGGGCACAACTCTAGTATCTTCCTTTCGAATTGGCTCGACTGCTCCAGCCAAGCAAGCGTGTGCTCGTGAGCCTTGAGTTTCCGCCTCAGACTACCATTGACTCCACCCCACCCCCGCGTTTCTTTGGACGAACAATACCATTGGCTTCACCAAATCGAAGTATTTGCTGCTCCTTTATCACAGTGTGTTGTCCAATTTAAACCTGCTTCCTGTGCTGCAACTGCATGCATCGAAGTTTCTCTCAAGCAACTTCAACATCCAAGGCTTGAGTAATCTCCATTTCTTGGAATCCGGCCTCTTCTTGTTTCTCTTTCTACACGTTTCTTTTATTTGCGTGTGTTATTAGCGGCATGATCAATCCACCTTGAGAGCTGACACATGAAATCCGATCTTTTGTAGGGATTTTCTCCAAGTTAATCGGGCCTTTTTGGAGGAGTCTGGGACTTCACCTTACCGTTCTAGTCTTCGATTGTTTACCGAGGTTTTGAGATGGTAATTGGGCTCCATCCTTGAAAATTGAAATCCAATGCATCTTTGCTCATTATTTTAGATTGCAGCTCGCGTGTATCCTTTGCAGATGAAGAAAAAGATTTATGTGCTAACACAACCGAGTCAGTTTGATGTCATTGTGACTTTTTGGCAAGCAAAAAGTGCCGCAAGTTTAGGACCCATCGAGTTAAACACATAATTTACACTTAGCAGCAACATAGGGATGTGTATTGTTGGTTTCGGCCCTAGAACGCACGTACGCCGTAACATATCAAGAAACACACAAGAGAACACAGAAGCTTTGGGGTAGTTTTTCTCTGTATTTTTCTACTTTATATTAATCTTCAGACTTGTATTTATAGTACATGTATAGATCTATCTATGAAATAACTTAAATAAGAAAATAAACTGATTTGATGTGGATTTGCATCTGATCTCTATCTTGCCAAGCAAATTTAAAGCATCTATAAACTTTGGCACCTAGCAGATGACGCATCTCTCCGAACTTGACTCGAGCAAGTGCCTTCGTGAGGATATCTGCATGCAGCTCCCCTATGCATACATGCTTGACAATAATCAGTCCCTTCTCTATGCTCTCTCTGATAAAGTGAAACCGGGTATCAATATGCTTGCTTCTCCCATGAAACACTGGATTTTTCATCATTGTGATTGTTGATTTGTTGTCAACGTATAAAACGACTGAACTTGGGGTTTCTCCGTTATCTCACTCATTATGCTTCGCAACCATATGCCTTGACATGCTGTTGTTGTAGCATCCATGAATTCAGCTTCACATGATGATAGGATGACACACTTTTCGCTTTTGAAATGCCCAAATGACTATGTTCTCCTTGAAGTAGACCGATATGCTATTTGTGCTTTTCTGTCATCCATATCTCTTGCCAAGTTGCTATCGTTGTAACATGCAATCTTCTCCACACCTTCTCCTCTGGAATACACCAAACCAAAGTCGGTTGTCCCTTTTACATACCAGAGGATCTGTTTCATAGCTTGCATATCTAGCTATGTATGCCTCTCCATGTACCAGCTCACCATCTTGGTTTCAGACATAATGTCCAGCCGGGTATGAGTTAAGTATTGAAGACTTCTAATGATGCTTCTGTACTTAGTCGCATCAACTCAAATTCCATCTTCATCCTTCCTGAGCTTATGCTTTGGTTCCATAGGATACTCTTTGGATTTCACTCGCCATCCCACTTGCAGCATGATCTTCTTTGCACATGTTGTTTGTTTGAGAGTGATGCAACCCTCCTTCTGCTCTACCTCTATCCCGAGGTAGTAAGCAAGTAGTCTGAATCACTCATCTCGATCTCCCTCTTCATCTTGTGCTTGAATTTCTCAATTTCACATGTACTTGTGCCGGAGATAATGAAATCATCTACATATACACTAACAACAAGTACTTTCCCTTCATTACACCTCTTGTAGATGGTTTGATCTTGCAGACACTTTGTGAACCTTAGGTTCTTAAGACTCTTATCTAGCCAAATGTTCCATGTCCTCAAGGCATGATGTAGCCCGTAAAGTGCATTTGAGAGCTTATACATCTTGTGCTCCTCTCCTTCTTTGATGAATCCTTCTGGCCGAGTGACATACACTTCCTCCTGGAGGTCATCATTCAAGAACGCTAACTTGATGTCTAGGTGGTGGACTTCCCATCCACTTTGTGTCTCACCATCTTGAGTCGTGTCATAGGAGCGAATACTTCATGAATTTGATCCCATGCCGCTGCACGTACTCCTTGGTAACTAACCTTACCTTATACCTCACGATATTGCCATCCATGTCCTTTACTTTGTACACCCACTTAAACCCAATGGGTTTATGACCAGCCATCGAGTTTCTTTGAGTGTGGCTTTACCACCTTGGTGTGCACAATGCACCCAAACACTCACAAGTGCTTGATGTGTATTTTCTTCGAGTCCAGCTTCATATGGCATGATCCCAACTAGAGCCTTCGTTGACTACCACATTACTTGGTACATGTTTGCTCTTGAGTCAACTCCTTGCCATAGATAGCACGGTATGGCTACAACGTTTCACAATAACGTTCGTTGTGGTGAATACAATGCCATAAAGTGTCGTACTATCCCTTCAACATCGTAGAACATATCGAACTCACACGATAGGAACTCTCCTCCACGATCTGATTGAGGACCTTTATCTTGAGCCCACACATTCCCGATAAGCGCTTTGTACTTCTTGAATGCATCGGGAGTCTCATCCTTAGATTTCAACATGTGACCCATATGTATATGCTAAAATCATCCACGAAGAGTATGAAGTACTTGTTACTAGCATGTGTATGTGGAGTTATGGGTCTACATAAATCCACGTGTACAAGTTCTAGCAGTTTCTCAGCTCGATGGTGCACTTGTGATGGGAACCGACTTCGGTTTGCTTGGCCACCAAATAACCTTCATACAATTGCATTGGGTGGTCAATCTTAGGCAAACCTAGCCACCATCTCCTTCTCTCGCCATCTACGTTAGGGCATGAAACTTCACGTGCTCTAATCGTGCATGCCACCGCGATGAGGCTCCTCCAAAGCGGCTATTAGACAACAGATTTTCTAACTCTAGCAGAATCTTATACGATCGGTTATTGGATCTTTTTACGTTTATGAGGAGCCTATCGCTGCGCTCATGGACCCACAAGTGTATGGTACAAAACAACCCCGCAACCATCTTCTGTAAGCTGCCCAAGGCTAATGATGTTGTTGTAAAGGCTTGGTATGAAATATACCCCAGACAGTACTGTTGTTCTCTATTTTTGCATTGGAGAAGCATTGATCCCTTGCCCTTGATCTCCACTATGGATCCGTCACCAAATCAGACTATCCGTAAAGGCTTTCATCTAGCTCGTTGAACACGGATCGCTGCCCATCATGTGGTTGCTAGTACCGTTGTCCAGGTATCACTCATTGGACATGAGATGTGCCTCGCCATTGATGCGTAGCCTTGGAGTCACCTTCACCACATTCATTAGCACCATGTCATGCGCCTCCTGCACGTACACGGAAAGGAGCAAGGTAGGGTCATCATGCTACGATCGAGTGAGATTAACTTCCTCATCCTGATTATGATTGCGGCGAGGCTGACGACACTAAGATGCATAGTGATAGTAAACATCATAGTTAAAACACTTAATCTTGCTTTTTATAGTTGTCACCTCTAGAACCATGATTGGTATCAGCAGATGGCGAGGTGTCATCACAGCCACCCTTGCCACGTGCATGGCCATGACCCCATCCTCTTCTGCAGCCATGACTTTTGTTGCTGCGCATCGCCAGATCTCCTCGAGTTGAAGAAAGACCCCTCCTGTTCTTCTTCATGCATGACATCCACTCCGAGTATGTGAGCAACAGGTACTGTTGCTCCTCCTTGTCACCATAGCTTCAAACCCTCTTGTCAAAGGCTTTGAGACGGCCAACCAGCTCCTCAACAGACATGGTCTTTAGCTCAATAAATTGCTCGATCAATGTTACAATTGACAATAATTTTGTTGGAACTATTGGGATAAATTTACGGATGATGGTGGTCTCCTCTACCAGCTCGTCCAATGCTCAGATGCCATTGGCGATCATCGTCAGCTTCATGGTGAAATCATCCATTGATTCGCTTTCCTTCATGCGAATCACCTCGAAGTCACTCCTCAAAGTCTGGATCTTCGCCTCCTTGATGCGATATGTGCTCATGTGCATCGTCTTGATCATCTCCCACGCATCCTTAGCAGAGTCTTTAGCCACGTCAAGAGCATGTCCTCCGATACTCTTTGATAGATGACGGCGAGGGCCATTCTATCCCTCTGTTTGTTTATGTCATCTTTCGCTATGGTGTCTCACACGCCTTGTGCTTGCATTTTGACATGTATCTTCAACGACCACATGATACAATTGCTCTGTGTGAGCAAAGGATATTGCAGTGAAATACTACTATCCTTTTTCGCCGTCACTCTGTCGACGGCACCACCGTCGAAGTATTGAGTTGGTAACTCAGATTGCGTGCACCTCGACATCTGCTTCGGCATGCTCCTCAGGCTCTTATACCACTTGTTTGTTTCGGCCCTAGAATGCATGCATGTCGTTAACCGATCAAGGAAACACATGTGAGAGAACATAGAAGCTTTAAGGCATTTTTCTCTACTTCATCTCAACCTTTCGGCCATAGAATGCACACATGCCATTAACAGATCAAGGAAACACATGCGAGAGAACACATAAGCTTTAAGGCAATTTTCTCTCTGTTTTTCTCTACTTCATCTCAACTGTAAGGCTAGTATTTATAATACATATATAGACTTATCTATAGAATAACTTAAATAAGGAAACAAATTTATTTGATGTGGATTTTCATTTGATCTCTATCTTGCCATGCAAGACATCTATAAACTTTGGCAAGTTTTGATTATTTCCTACATGTATATTGCAGTTTTCTTAAACTAAAACTACTTCGAGGTGCCTTTTTTCATACCACGGTGAGTTAGCTCGTTTATTGGAAAAAGGCGTGTAACTGACTATGAATCTACAACTTGTAGCTCGCGCATGCTTTTTCTCTCTACCTCTGAATATGCTCGTGGGAACATGCCTTAAAATGGGACAATATAAACTAATTAACCATGACCTTTGGATGTGACCTATGTTGATCAGATTATGCACTTAAAGTCACCTACATTTCCAAAGATGCCCTCAGTTAATTATTCCAAATTGCAATTGCCCTTAACCTTCTAATAAGATGAACAATTCGTTTTGATCTATACCATCCAACATAATCCAACGGTTGATTTTTGGGTTCTCATTTTAAGGGTAGTTTCTGCAAGATACATTCCTATGTACAACCCATTTGATGTTCACTGATGTCCCAGGATGATTGGATGAACCGTTTCCGTTCTTTCACCGAAGCAGTGGTGATCATGGTATGTCCGGTGCTTCTGGCAATCATACTCAAGAAGGTTAACCTGAAGAGCGAGGAACATGGACACGTTGTTCCAATCATCATGCTGGTAGTTGCAGCGGTTTCTCTAACAGCCGGCACTTTCCCCTTCCTCGTTTGCTGCATATCGAAAAGATTCTCCAATGCTAGATCAAGGTTTTCTCGGTGTGACCAATTGGTGGCTCCTTGTCTGTGCATGCCTCATCGCCTCGCTTTCTTTGGATTATACATCTCATTATATCGACAAATGGGCTTACCACGTGATTGGCGCCGTGTTTGTACTCGCATTGTGGTTCGTCTGTTGGCTATTGTCGTGCACAGAATGCTCAAGAATCTGATCATGCTACGGTAGTAAACTCGAGAACTCACTTGAGTTCTTGTCGGTGTCACCGCACTTCATTTACGGGATGGAAGGCTTGGCACTGGAGGGTCAGATCAACTACAGCAGCCAAGGCATACAGAGTCGTCTTGCGGCACCCATGGGCTCAAGCTTCATCGCTTGCGTTCTTGGTGTGTCCCTTATGCTTGTCGAGACGATTCCACCTCTCACACCAAGCAACAATAATGATGGCTGCTACGGCAGCATCATAAGCAATCTTACTGAGATATTTGATGCCGTCATGGCATTTGCGGTCGGTGTGGTCATGTTCTTGATTACATACAGACTCGTGAAACTGCTGGCATTGCTGCTGCTGGCTCCGCCGTTCCTGATTGTGGTGGTGCATGCATTCGATGTTGCCGTCAACAGGGGCGGCGGTGGTGGCAGCGGCAGCGGCGACAACAATGCCAGCGCTGGTGGTGACGGTGCCACCGGCGTGGCATCTGGAGGCAGTAATCATGGTGAGGATCCCAAACCGCATCGCCGAACCGACCAAAGTCACGTTCTGGGTTCCTGGCCGTTTCGGTACCAACCATCAGCAGTGGTTCACTCAACAAGTGCACCGACTGCTTCCTGGTCCTTGCAGCAGCAGCTGTTATTTCAGGCCTCGTGTGGAGGCTCCTGACACACACCAAGTTGGCGGCGACTGCCAACGTTGCTTCCTTCTGCGCCCATCTATGCGTTGCGATTGCAACGGTTCCATTCACAGTAATGGCTGTAAAGGCTCTCCCTTGATTATTTTATTGTAGTATGCAGCAACTGATAATATTCAATGGTCATCCACGACCTTGTACTAATTGAGAGAGAAACTCACTTTTATATCCTTCTACAATGTTCTTGCATAGCAAAATTCTCCTTCAATTTTTGACATCTGCAGAAGTACCTAGTTAAACTGAAAACAAGCAGTGCATTTGACATCTGCATTAAGATATCCCCACGGCCTAAGACAGCAGGCAGGGACTGAATGTTAATGAAATTGCGGATGCAAAATTCTGTCAAGTGAACCTGGTCTTCGAAATCGTTCCCTTATATCCCCCGTGAATGTGAAATCTTCAGACAAACCATTTATTTCTAAATTAAGAACCGATATAATGCGCTATTGCACTGAATTTTGATTATAACGTACTGTCCACAATTATAGACCCCAATGCGGCACACTCCCCTGTTCCTCGTCTCCCTCTAACGCCGAAATATCTGGCTCAGTGACCTTAGCAAAATTTATGATGGAAAAGGATTTCAGGTACATGCAAACTGGCAATTTCAGTGATCTCATTTCCTCACAGTTCCCAAGAGCAAGATATCTCAATGCAGTCAGGTGGTGTAATATCTGAAATTACAGATCCAAGGTAGTTCTGAGGTCGACTTCTCCGTGACCAAAAAGGAACTGATCAAGAACACCAAAGGAATTTCGTAAAATACATTTTATTATAATAAGATCAGCTCTTCTGGATCAGAGGTTTGGTTTTTTATGGAACAGTATTTAACACTAAATTTTCAAAAATTAATTTAAATTATGTCTAAACCTATTTTCTGCATTTTGTGAATTTAAAAAAAGGAATTTATAAAAGGTTTTTCCTATTTTTGGCACCTAAAAATGAGTTTTCTAAAATATTTGAGCATGCTAAAACCTGGAAATATTTTATTTAAGTTCAGCATAATTCAAAGTGCATCCCCAAAAATTTTCAGCATTTTTTAAATTTGTTGGCTATTTTTCCAAACTAAAAGATGATTTCTGGGATTAATTCATTCAAAAATGTTTTAGAAATTCAAAATCTTTCGCGGGCCAAAATAGTACCCTAGCCCAGCCTATTTCTACTTTCAGCCCAGTGCCAGCCCATGTGTTGTCCCCCGCCCCGAGCCACCTTCCCCATTCCGTTTTCTTGCGATCTTTGTTGTCCACACCATCCTGTAGACGCTGGCACGCAGGAGTGACCATAGCTCACCAGGCCTGCTCAAAGGAGTCATTGCCCACCTCACCACGTCAAAGTAGTAATTGTGGTAATCGTACTCAGAAACTTTGAAACATAAGAGTCCTTCAAATGTACAAGAGAGCGATCTAAATGGCAATATAATTTTTAACAATTAAATTACCGTTAGTTTCTAAACTACAAATTTAATGATTTCAATTGCTACCCTACCATGTTTAAAAAATAATTGCATAAAAAATACAAAAACTCACCATCATCGATACGCAGATCCCTCCTCATCTCTTCCCCTCCTCTCTAGCTGCCCTCTTCCTCCTCCCCTCCTCTCCTCTTCCCCCTCCTCTTCCTCTTCCTCCTCCCCTTCTCCCCTCTCTTCCTCTTCTGGCCTTCTCCCCTTCCTTTCTTTTTCTCTCAGCGAATGAGGCATGGGCGCGCGTTGGCCGTGCGGCTTGGTATATGCCCTCTAGTCGCCCAATCGTTGGGTGACTAGGGCAAAGTCATACAACAGCTGGGCAACTAGGGGCAAAATCGCCCAACCGTTGAGCGACATGGACTAGTCGCGCCAACTGTTGGATGACTTAGCCAAGGGGCACTCTACTACAAGTTTAAGAATATTACATGCAAATTTCTTGAATTTTTTAAATAACTATGTTTTATTAAAAATTACAAAAATATACCTACGATTTTTACGATTTTGACCACATGTCGCCAGATGCGGTTAGGTGACTCGGGCTAGTCACCCAACGTTGGGTGACCTAGCCACGTGTCACCCAATGGTTGGCGACTAGCTCAAGTCGCCTAACCATGCGGCGACTATAAAACTGCAAAAAAAAATCATAGGTATAATTTTGTAATTCTAAATACAAAATAATTATTTAAAAAAATTCGAGAAATTTGCATGTAATATTCTTAAATTCGTAGCAGAGTGCCCCTTAAGTCATTACAACTTCTTAAGTTGAATAGAGAATGCAAAATCGATGTGAATCAATTATATGGATGATCCAGGAGAGAATATCAATGTAGTAGTACAAATTGATAAGCCGAAAGTTCTTATGTGTCAAGTGAATGGCGACGCGAAAGTATTGTCAATCGTGTAGGTTGGATGACTAATGCTTCCTTTGAGGTTCATATAATGATCCAAGTTACTAGCTTAGAACCTTTATTTTGTTTTTTACTAACACACCATCATTTTAAGATAATTCAAATCCACATATCATACAAGTTGCAAGTTTAGATAGGGGTGCAAACGGAACGGAAAATTTACGTTCGTCCGACCGATCGAAAGCATACGAAACAGATACAGAAAGGGTAGATGGCGTGTCCGACTCCGACTTCGAGGAAAAAATATGGAATAGGATACAGGATAAGTGATATCTGTCCGTATATATCCGTATGTCAAATGATACGAGAAAGTCTGTTGTGACTTCACCTAGGAACAAAATAACATATAGGCAGATTGTCATATCTAAACAAGCAGGAGTACTGAGTGTTCTTTCTTCAACATCTCAGTTATTAGCCTCTCCATGTTCGCTCTGATCGTACCATACTGTCCAATGTCCTATGCAAAAAAGCGGATAATTTCCATCCGACTGACCATCCGAAAGATTATGGAACGGATACGGAATGGAGAAATAGATATCCGACATTATCCGTGTCCGATTCCGATTCCGAGGAAAAAATGTGGAATAGGATACAGGATAAGCGATATCCGTCCGTATCCGCTCCAATTGCACCCCCTAAGTTTAGAGAAACTAGGTAGCGCACACGTGGAATCCATGGCGCTAAGAAAAGTAATTGTTAAGGAAAATAATATTGATATCCGTTTTCCTAAGACATTAGCTCAAAGAGAATCATAAATTGTAGTCCTACTAAAATAATGAATTCAGAAAACAAATTCGAAATTATTACTTTTATTAGACCATGTGGCTAGCTCTAGGATATTTTGGTGATAAACAATTGATAATGGTTAATTTATGGTGAATAATTGATAATGTTGCTTATTATTACTTGAGGTGTGTGGTGTGTGTAAGTGGACTAATGTTGGTCAAGTTGGAAAAAACTTGTGCCAGAAAAAGTGTTGGTTTGGTCTTTGCATGTGCAAGATAACTTAGAGGCGATCGTGGTCCACGGTAAGGACTGAGAGATGACTTGGTGTGAAGTCATGGTCGAGAGGGCCAAAGAGGCCGGACAAGATGGTCGTGCTCGAGTTGGGACACATGGAGATCAAAGGTGGGTGATGTATATTGGAGCTACGACGGTGCGGTCTAGAGGCTACAACATGTGACGAGAGTGAAAAACCCGTGTTACGGAAGAGTTTAGGGTTCTATGAAAAATAGTGGACCAAAAGCTTAATTGCGGTAAAAAAAAAGGCCCGGTTAGAAGAGTTGATTAGGGTTAGGATATCAAAGTTGGTTTTGGTAACAAAGTTGGGATAGAATTGTTGGTCTTTTGACGGGCTGCAACTGCCATATACTGAGGGAGGCCAAAGCTGAATTTGGCACTGTTTTGCACCATATTTACAAAAGTTGCCGTATGCGCATAGTATTTGCAAAAATGTCAATTCTGTCGTCCGGTAGGCGAGCGGCAGCGTGGGGGAGGCGACACGCGGTGAGGCCACCGTGGCGGGTAGCCCGCCGCCGGTGGGAATGGCGAGCAAGCTGCCGTCACAGTGTGAGGGGCAGGCGATTAAGCCAGCTGATTAGCCAGCTCAATTACTTGCACTATTTTTTTGTGTTCCGTATTTATTTGAATTTTTAAATATATCAAATGAGCTTAAAAAATTATGAAACTTTATGTACAGCCTCTCGACATAACATACCTCATAGTGTAAGTTTTGGATAATTTTACCCATTATGAATATTGCTCAAAAATTCATACAATTGTGATATTTATGCGAGTTTTTACATATAGCAAACGAGCTCCAAAATTACAAAATGTTATGTGAAACCTCTGACATAGTCATAGTTATTATGTAATGTTTTGGGAAATTTTATGTATTCCAAATTTGCCACATTTATTGGGTTATTTTAATCATGAATTTATGAATATTTCATGGTTTTTTTTATAATTTTATACATTAGGAATACTTGTACAAGCAAAATTAATTATAGTAGTACAAAAAATGCATCATACTGGATGCGATATGGCTCACTCATTGGAGCCACTACTACCTTCTCGCCGTGTCTGCCTTCCTGTACATGGCCTAATTTTCCGTTGAGCACGAGCATGTCCCGTGTGGTACGTTAGTCGGTCTGGAGGTTTCGTCTCAGGTCGGAGGAAGTATGAAGACCGTTCTGTTTGCTCAGTGCCCAGTGGTGGTTCAGTAGGCTCAAGTACAATAAGCTGGGTTCAGTAAGGGTTGTAGTCCACCAACTGAGACATGCCGAATTGCGAGCTGCCCACAATAATGTTCCGAATGAAGGACTCTAGAAATCGCCCTTGTGATGCGAAGGAGCTCGCCTTGATTGTATGACGTGGCAGCGAAACCAGGAGGAACTTTGCCCACCAAGTGTTCAAACCCTAGGTATCTTTGTGAACACCGAGCTCTACCTCACGTCTGTGCAAACTCTAGCACTGTGTACTACTCTTTGGAAGCATCTGGGGGGCCTGTGTTGTCATCGGTGGATTCATCATCACCCCCACGTTGAATTGGAGGCTGCAAGATGAAATAATATTAGTCACAATAAATATTCTGGATGTACAATGTGAATCGCATACCTCCTAAATGTGCAGCAAAAATGAACAATGGAGAGCAGTAGTCTGTGCAGGTGATGCGGTCGTCAAAAGTGATGCATCTTGACAATGTACTTGCGGCGGGAGAACGCCACGATGTTAGTGGAATGCAAGGCCTAATAGGAAAACAAAATGTAGGTGTTGTAGGGGTGGCCCCAACCTAAGCCCAGCAGGCCTGTTAGGAGATTATAAGGTCCAAATGGGACACGTGTAATGACGAAGGTGCCCCCAAAGGGGATGTACAGATGTAAGGGTATTACTGTAAAAACACTCCCTATGTGAATATATATACGATACAAACCACAGGGGAAACCCTAAGCCATTGCTCACCTAACTTTCCACTACCATACTCTCTCTCTGTTTGGTCTGTAACCACAACAGTAGGTTTATACGTAAGTTACCTCTTTGTCAGTACGGCACACGGATGATCGGCGGCTAGTACTACAAGCCAGCCGACTCCAGTAGATTGCGATGGCTCATGTACGTAGTGTGATCTGTGGAACGGTCGCAGTTTAGGTTGTGCACTATTTTTTGGCCTGCTTTAGGATGAACTTCATAGACTTCGCCGGGTGGTGGTGTCTGGCTCACGATGGCGGCCTCCAAGGTGCTTGCGATGCGTTGCGCCTCCTCAAACTGAAGTGACATATAAAATAGGTTTCGTAACGACTAGTATGAATTTCTTGAATAAAACGTAAAATATTTGAACTGTCATATGCTGTTATGCCACCGAAGCACTTGTGGGGATCAATTGGCGCTGTCTAAGCAATGAAAATGAGGTGGCTTGTTATCGGCCATCGAGGTTGCCTGTAGAGGTCGTGGAGGAGCTAGCGGCTGCTTGGCTGCCTCCGTGCTACTGCAGTCCACCCCCTCTAATGTCACAAGGTGTGTATCATGCCGATCAAGCCGGTTAGTCGGAGTGGCCAGCTGGGCAATGATTTGATCAAGTTTTGGTCAGTGGAGGTGATCTCTTCGCCGCCATCAGACGTGACGTCAAAGGCAGCAGTGGTCTCTAATACCAAGTTATTCCGAGCGGAACTTAGGTGGCGAGGGTTGTACGAATGGAGAACGGGTGGGTGAGACTAGAATTGCTGGCGGCGTGGGGGCGTCGTGCTGGCAAGAAGAGGGCAGTGCGTCAGCAGAGGCGCACTAGCCGAAGAGAGGAAGATGGAAGAGTAATCTCTTCTTTTCTTATTTTCTTCTCATCAATCTGGTAAGCCATATGGGGGATAACCCCTAATAAGCATCTCTAATTCAAAAGGAAAGTAATTCTAATACCATATCTATTACTATTGGATTGTAAAGTAATCTATTGAAATAGAAAGCCTTAATGTAGACTGCCTGGACTCCTGGCGCTTGCCATCGCTTGTAGCGCATCCGGCACGGATGCCTTCCTTGCCGCAGACTCACCCGTGTTTGATCCGCCCGGTCCAGTCCCAACTGCCGCACTCATATGCTTGCGCCATCGTGTATAATACTGTCCGACCATAACAAGACCCTACAACCATTAGATTTAGCTACTGAGGCCTTAGAATAAGCTCAATAGCATATTATTGTGTATAGAAGGGAATGTACTGATTTACCCTCACTTTTTTGTAATTATTAAAGGGTATTATGGAAAATTTTCATCCTACCCTATTTATATATAAACTCCTAATAGAGGTACGAGATGACTAGACCCATCTCTACCCCTAAAATCCACCAGTTCAGTTCTTTCCTACGACCACCCCAAATTGTGCCCCTAGCAGTCATGAATTTTCCTGCATCCACACCAATTCGTGTCCCCAGAAAAACCAACCAGTGAAATCAACGATCAAGGATCAATTCCCACCTTTCTCTCTCCTTACCCACTCATATCCAACGATCCAAATCCTCCCCCCTGATTCTCCTCGCTCGCGGCGCCCTCCTCTCTCCTGCTCCTTCCACCGGCCGCGCGCCTCGCCTCGCCTGCCTCCCCTGATTTCTCCTCGCCTCCTCCCCGCCCTCCGGCGCCGCCTCCTCCCGCCCGCGCTCCGCCGCCGCCTCCTCCTCCCCACCCCGCGTGCCGCTGCTGCTCCTCCCCGCTCATCTGCTCCACCGCCGTCGCCTCCTCCCAACCTCGCGCGCCGCCTCCTCCTCCTCCTCCTCCCCCCCCCGCGCGCTGCTGCTCCTCCCCGCTCATCTCGCTCCATCGCTGCCGCCTCTTCCCACCTCGCGCCGCCGCCTCCTCCTCACCTGCCCCACTGCCTCCTTTAGCCGCTAGATCCGCGCCGCCTCCTCCCCACCCCGCGCCGCCTCCTCCTCCTCACTGCCCCACTGCCTCCTTTAGCCGCTAGATCCGCGCCGCCTCCTCCCCACCCCGCTGTGTCCTCCCCCTCCTCCTCCGCGCGCCGCCTCCCTCCTCATCGCCGCTGCGCTCGCCTACTCCACCTCGCTTCTCCACTACGCCGTCGGCGGGACTACGAGCCGCCTCTGCGCGGTCGGGATGACGCCGCGAACATCGGGCGAGCCCATCGCCGGCGCCGACCCCATGGCGAACGCCTTCTCCGGCGCCTTCTCGACTGGAGTTGCCGGCGCCATGGCTTCCTCCAGCAAATACTCGTAGCGAGTAACTTTTCTGCCATGTCCATAAAAATGTGTCTTCCATTGGACTCCACCACTTTCCGCCGTATTTCATAACAATAACCTATTAACTTTACTATATTTCTGTGATTGACAGCAATAAGATTGCCAACCTCATTCTGAAATTGTTTATCTTGAATAATTCCTGGAATTTCCAAAAGCTTCTTTACAGCAACCACTTGGATTAGCCTTATTCTAGGGCTTTTGCAGCCTTATTCTAGGGCTTTTGCACTAGCGTCCTGAATAGCCAAATTTATTCCTGGATTTTTAGCAGCCTTGAATTGATGATTTTGCTCATGATTTTCATAGCATCTGTTACCAGAGGCTTTACAGAAAAGGTGGAGTTGAGCACAAGGTGTACATTCCAAATAGAAATACTTCAATCTACTTTCTCATGTATTTGCACTGAAGTTGAATTTTTTTACCAAGGTGAACAAAAACATAGCAAAAGGAATCTTTGATGCTTGCAGTTGTTGGAGAGCGCTACAATGGTACTTCTTTAGTACTTGCTTATTCACTCTATCGATGTACGTCTGTCTGGAAATAATTTTAGCCAATAGTAAAGGCAAGAAACTATATGCAGAATTTAGTGAGCTCAAATTTAAATTTTCAGCTTGGGATGTTCTCACTAATTCTGTGTGAATGTAATAATCAACTGGGATGTCGAAAATACAAAGATAAGGGGGATTAAGCAACAGGTTGTGCTTAAATTTCCATTTACTATGTTGGCAATTAGTTTTCCTTAGTGTACAACTATACATTTATCTCTTCCGACATTTTCTTGTGCAGTATATTAATTCATTTCTTTTCTCTTGATACACTGAATGGCAACTAAGTAATTTGATACTCCGTGCAGGGAATTGGTCTAGCTTAGTACGTGAAATCCTTTTGGCCTAATGCTTGTTGTTGTATGTCTTGTCCCAGCATGCTGGCAAAGCCATAATTCTAGAATCTTACCAAAAAATCATTGACATGTTTATGTATTGCGCGCACGTTGCGGTTCTTTCTATTACAATTTTTTTTCCTCTCACAAGATCTACAGTGAGAATTTGCTGCCTAAGCAGTTCTCTGTGTGCCAAATGAAACTTCGTCTTTAAGCAGTTCTCTATGGACCACTTTCTATTTCCTGAACTTGTTTCCCATTTTTTTAAAAGTGTATAGGCTCGTTCTTATCTTGTCGATACCGGGCCATAAAATTTCTCATTATCTCTTCTATTGGGGAAACAGCATTTGGACTGCAATGTTCTTTATTATGCCATTTTTTTTGTTCAGACTATTATTTTGACTAGGTATATTTTTCGCATGAACATCCGTCTATTCATTTCAAGTTTGTGTGAAAGCTTTAGCTGTTACTGATTGCACGAGAGAAACTGGTTTGATGCACTTGCTGATTCTGCTGTTGAGTTCTTCTCTTTTAAGAATGTGTTGTTAATTAGTTTTAGTTCTTACAGTGTGTGGTTTCAAGGTGGTGCGAAAGCTTTAGCTGCAGCCTGTTGCTGATCCAATGATTTTGCTCTTCTTGTCTCAGGAAGCGCTTATTCAACATGATCAACGATTTGCCAACTGTCTATGAAACTTTGGTTGACAGGAAGCATGGCAGAGATAGGTCTGGCATTGATAGCAGCGGCAAATCCAGACACTCATCAAAGGTTCCTGCATTGATCCCCCCAATAGTTTCTTTGTTTAAAATTTAGAAGCTAAAAATCCAGGTATTTGTCGTCAAACTTAATGCAAACTGAGTTCTAACTATCATATACAGCGAACAAATGAGGGCCAGGCAAAGAACTCCAGGGCAGTTGCCGAAGAGTATGACGAGGACGATGAAGAACGTAACGAAACCTTTTGCGGAACTTGTGGCGGTCGCTACAGTGCAAACGAGTTCTGGATCGGCTGCGACATCTGCGAGAGGTGGTTCCATGGCAAATGTGTGAGGATAACCCCGGCTAAAGCAGAACACATAAAGCACTACAAGTGCCCTGACTGCAGCGCCAAGAAAATCAGACAGTAGGTTATGGCATGCTCCCGTCGCTGACTCATCTGATCAAACGATACTCTGCCCTTGGGTCCAATGTCGCAGCTTAGCAGATGTGAATTCGTCTAGACTGCTCTCATGTGGTAGATGAGGTAAAAGACTGATACATACTGGTACCCTGTTTTTATAAATGTTTCTTTCATTGTCATCGATGTGCATGTACGTTGAACTATGGACATTGTCGTTGTAGCATGTACCGATGATTGATTTATGCCTTGGTAGGTGATCTGCTTGTATCTGTGCAAGAAATGTCGTTAAGTTTTACATAGCTTCATTTATCTCCTGGTAAGTTAGATACTGTCACTGCCCTCGGTGTTGGCAGCCTCGGAAGCAGCCAGTGATGAAGAACTTCGTTCGGCGACGGTCCTGTGGATTAGATTGAGCGCGGCGTTCGTCTAGGTAGCAGGCAAGGCAGGCAAAGCATGGAGCCGGACGGTAGCAGGTGGGCAGCGCGACGGAGGCGGATAGGCTGCGGTGCAAAGGGCATTAGGGGGAGCTAGGCGGATAGGCCTGGCAAGGAGCTCCCGCGTTGGGATGTGCAGTGGCGCGAGAAGCCCGTGCGTTGGCCGACGAGCCGCGCCACTGTTTGTGTGTGCGGGGTGAGTCCAATGATGTTGTCGCCTCCTCAAAGGATCAATCGTTATGTGACATTCATTATGTAACAAAAATATTTGGTTATACAATATATGAGACGTGAATCTTAATGAATCTGATTGTTCGTTTTATTTTTTTACAAATTTTATCTTATTTTGTATTTTACCGTAGCGTTAGCATAGGCACACTACTAATGTGTAGCGTAGTTGTGTACCTACTCCAGCATACTACGCGCAGCTTCAGGTAGACAGTCTCACGTATTTTCCTACGTCCACACCAATTGAAACCAACCAGTGAAATCAACGATCAATCCCACCGTTCTCTCTGCTTACCCACTCATATCCAACGATCCATATTAAACGGCGACGCCCACCTCCCCCGCGCGACTCGCGATCCCAGGCGGACCCACCGCGCGCGATCCTCCTCGACTCCGCGAACCCTCACGCGACTCCTGGGGACGCCGCCACGTACATCGCCGCCGTCCCAGGCGTGCCTCCTCGACTCCGCGAAGCCTCAGAGCATCTCCAACAAATCTTCTATAATACTCATATCCCCTATATTTTAGAAGAAAAGGTAAAAAAAAGTCTCCAACAGCTCTTCTAAATGATCCCCAAAAATATAGAGGACTTCAATCCTGGTTTTTCGTCCCCCAAATTTGGAGGACGTACGTCATCCCCAAAAGCCATAGACGGTTTTGTCCCGCGCTACATCGGAGATGCCCGTGCCTTCCGCCGCCTCGGCTTCTCCGTCCGGCTCCCTCCGTCCGCCTCCTCGCGCCCGCGCCGTGACCAGTCAACTCTGAAGTCTCCCCGACCATCGCACGAGCACGACAGCACGAGTCCTTCTCACTCCGCCTCAAGCTCGCAATGTCTCGACGACTCGCGCGTGGCGGCTCAATCGTTGCTTCGCTCTCGCCGTTGTGAAACAATGGCCGACCAAGAGAAGCGCGGCGTCTTCTTAGCCAACCTCAAGGCCTCCCCGAATCCTTCTTCCGCGCCAGCGGCTCTCCAAATCGCGCTCGCGCCTCGGCCCGTCTTGAGCCGTCTGCGCGTCGGCGAGGACCAGCTCCACCGCCTCGGCGCTAAATCGCAGCAGCGCGTCGCGCGCTCCGGACGCCGAGCGCCTCGGCCGGCCCGGCCCGCGCGACGTCGAGTGCGGCGTCGAGACATCCTCGAAGGTGCGGTTCGAGGCCTGCGCGCCTCCTCGTCGAGGACCTCGCGCGACGATGATGATGGCGCCGATCCGCCAAAACCGCGCGCGCGCGCGAGGTCGGCGCCTGCTGCCGCATTCGCCGCCGAGCTCTGGGCCTCAAGATCAAGAAGGTATGGGAGAAGTACTACGAAATCGCCTCCGGCCGCGAGGCTCTCCGTCCGACGCCGGAGGAGCGGGCGGTGCGGCGCGTGTGCATCCGAGAGGTGCACGAAGCGCCGAGCTCGTCCCTCAGGCGGTGAGCTTTATGGCCGAGAGGGTGACCTCCAGCGCCTTCTTGAGCTTCTCTTATCTGAAGATTGCGGTAGCCGTGTCCTCACGGTCATGTCTGTTGTCGGGATGGGTGGTGTGGGCAAGACTACCTATGGATCGATGGCACAAGGTTTTCTTCAACATCAAGAAAGATTGCAGCTGAAGATGTTAAGTCAAGTACTTTGATGACTTGGTTGGGAGATGCTTCTTCCAGGAGTCCCCATTCTATGATGCCATCGAAGGAAGGTATGAGATGCATGATTTTTTTCATGCATTAGCACAATCTATTGCTGAAAAGGAATGTGCCAGGTGACCCTTGATCGATTCAAGATCCATAGACATTCTCTGCGACGGCACAGCACTTCATCAAAATCTCACTACTACGGCACACTGATCAAACTGACTAAACGAGACACCGCCGTCGTTTTTCTTCCGGGAGGAAGGGACGGGGGGAGATGGAAAGATTGGTTGGTAGTTTTTGTGGACCCAGATTTTAATTTAGGGGATTATATTTAGGGGATTTGTTGGAGATTACATATTTTTAGTCTTCTATATTCTAGATTATGTCCTCTAAAAAGTGATTTAGGGGATGAAATTTAGAGAACATTGTTGGAGATGCTCTCGCGCACTCCACAGACGCCGCGGCGCGCCAGGGACCTTGCGCCACGACCACAAAGCCGCCATCGCCGCCACGTACATCGCCGCCGTCCGATCGCCGCCGCCACGTCACGGCGGTTTTCATCTGGTTGGTTGGCAAGACGACCATCGCCCGCGTCGTGCTCCGGAGGGCACTGCAAGGTCTTCATCAACTTCGCGACGCCAAGGTGCTTATCTCTGTCTCGATTCAAGAAATCCACTGCTTTGCTTTTGCCATCGCTGCGCATTTTGTAAATGTACTCTGTGGAAGGCGTTTCATTCTTGGAGATAGGGTTCAAGGCCAACTTGAGATTAATAAGGCATGCAGTCACAAATTTGTGAATTGTGTGTCGATCGGTTATAATTTTTGCAATTTCCTGCAAGAATTGAAAAAATAGAGAAGGGATTGGGATTGTCAGTGCTTACGGTTTTGTGATTTCTTGAGAATTGGACAAAAGGGGTTGGGATTATGTTGTTCAAGTTGAGAGCCTCGAATATGCCACGACACGGTACTATGTTGTGCTTCTAGCAGATCAACGGTAAAAGAGTGCAAGAATCATAAATTCATGCTTTGCATGAAAGTATGCCATAATCAGTTCATCACTAGGGACACGACAAAATGGGAATACAATGGATAATTAAAAGAAAGCTGAAAAGCGCAGATCAACAAAGGAGAGTCAAGAAACCACACCGCTGGCTTCTCAGCTTTTCTTTTGGTTTTTGCCTTAGGTTGATCATCGTCATTGTTCTGATCATTTTGATAAGCATGTGATTCAGGAAGTTTGTCACCCTCCTCATCTGAATCAAATGTGAATCCATCAAGAGTACCTACAGAGATGATATACCAATATTAGAAAATAGCTATTGTAGCAGGCTATCATCATATAAATAATAGGCCCATAACTTCATACAAATAGACTATTCCTCACACTAAATCTACACACAAATGCAGATACACTGAGAAATAGCTCACAAATGCAGATACACCGAGAAATAGCTCGATCAACGAAAGATATAAGCATGCTTGTTTTTATTGGCTTGCGGTTGCACGTCACTTTATAAGATCGAAACACACCGATCTCTTTGGATGAAGACTTCTCCCAAATAGTTAAAACAATGAATTCAATGCCAGCGGACTGTTGATTACAACTGAAGATAAACTGAAGACCGCTACTACCAAAAAAGAATAAATATACAATTGTACTCGATGGATGTCACTTACAGCATAAAATGTCTGGATGGGACTATAGTTGATTTGTATATGGTTCCTATATGAATATGGAAAGAATAAAGAAGATTCTGAATTGTTTGGAATATTGCATGCATGAAAGATAAGAGACATGAATTATCTATTCGAAAAATGTTGTTCCACACCGCAGTTGCTGCTCATATATCAGTCCATTGCTGATAGCTTGATGCACATAATGTTGAATTTATAATGAACAATTAGGTGCCCTGAAAATTTTGATAGTAAAAGTATAGGAAGATCCAAAATTGGACTTTACCCACTGGTGAAATATGCATTAGACCCAATGAATAGGATGAGACAATGAGTATCATGTTTAGTCCCTTTGTTTTAAATTATGCGCATTGACTGATTGAAGTCATAGAACATGAGTAATATGTCTGCTTCTCAGCTGCTATAGTTTTGTCTGATGTATTTCATACATCCTTACAGTACAATAAATGTTGGAAAATCTGCATTTATCGATTGCTTTGCTAAATCGCCCTTACATTCTTGTCTATTTTTGTTCTGTTCCTTTTGTAACTATCACTATTTGCTCATTATTTTCTTCATGACACTAATAGTTGGAGATTCTTACTGTTTGTAGGAACAAGCCAATACAATCTGCTATTCTGGAACAACCCTTGGTCCTATCAGTTGAAGCATTTTTAGGAAGCGGGGTATGATTCCATTTATTTGCCTTTATATAGTGATTCGCGAAACTATGCGGTATACATGAATATTAAGGTGCAGTACACAAATAAATGAATTTCCTATGCTACTCAAAACATTTACCAGTCCTCTTGCGGCATGACCAGCTCCTTCTATTGACTCCAATTTTACCACATCAGGATTACCTTCTGGAATTCCTCAGCTATCGAGAGAGGTAAGTACTTATCAGATATTCCCCAGGCAAGTAAGCTACTTATTTGTACAGTCCACATTTTTTTACTTCAAATTGGTATTAAGAGCACTCTGTCCCCTCAACATGTTCACATGATTGTTAAGTTATATAAATCATTTTGATAAGGTGGATATTTGTAATTTTGTACTAACATTGACTGCATCAGTGAATCCATAACTTCTGGTGACAGGAGTATTATACAAGTAGGACTTAAAGTAACAAAGAGCAATAAAAGATTAAAAGACAACATGGATGAGAATTTATTAGGAACATTGTCTACTGCATACCTATAATATTCATTTCAGCCACTCAATATAAGTTAGAGGATACTAAAGGAAACTAACATGGATCGAGATCAAGCCATAGGCATTTGCCCCTCTTGCCATGTTGCCCACATGCCCCTACCTGCTGGGTCGACGATTGCTCGATTATTCTCCTTTTAGTTGATTCACGAGGCTTATACATGCCATGTAGAATGTTATCGTGCACTATGTGGCATAAATCTTCTCATCATTTCAGTTCAACATAATAATAACTAATGAGCTTTTGCATTTTTTGAGAAAGATATAAATGTTTTGTTGTTGGTTTATAGGCAATTGATAGCTCTGCCATATTCCTTTTCAGTAACAACCTATACATATTTTAAAATCACCAAAAGTTATATATATCTTTTCTGGAAGCTTATGCTTTCTTTATGTTTCAATGCAGCAACAAAAATTAATTGAGGAGATAAAAGAGTATAAGGTACATGCCTAACTACTTCCCTATGGTTCCGCTTTTCAAAATTTCAAAAGGTCAACAATATCTTCAGTGCATAACCACGCATACTATTTACACTGAAAGGTAGTTCAACAGTTATTCATGGCACAGTTGTTTAGAATAACACAAAATGTTGTAATGGAACAAATATGGAAACCAAAGCGCGGGCAAATCTTCTTAAAAAACAGTCTGGATATATTTACCTACCTTGAAAAATCCTCCTAGCCAGAACCTGAAAGTGAAGGAAAATAATCACTGTAAACACAAACCAGATAGCAAGTAACTGACACCCTATAGGTTTTGAGAAATGCAGTATCATCTGTACAAAAGTACCTTCCACCGAGGCTACTATGAAGAGCTCATGAATGACCAAGGTTTTGGTTTTGAATCTCATTGTTCCAGCATTTCGGAATCGAGACAATATTCCAATGTTAGATTTGTATTTACAAGTATTTTTAATTTCAGTCAAAACAATGGCAAAACATAACGGCTATACAATGTTTCAGTCTCATCCCAACTATCTAATTTCCAAATATCCTTGTCGGTGATGGGCCTTCTATATCCTTGTTGCATTAGAGGAGTCATCCATGAAAAGAATGTCCCTAGCAAAGAAGACAACAAAATTTACATCAATATGCTTATAGAGAAGTTGTGAGGGTAGAAAAAAGAATTATGTGCGTATCAAAGAATGCTCTTTATGAAATAGTTCCTACTATGCCCTACTTGCATCAGAATGTATGCCTACTCAGTTTTTAGTTCCTACTATGCCCTACTTGCATCGAATGTATGCCTTCTCGTTTGCAAAATGGTGATGGATGCCTTGGCGTAAACCAAGCTCTTGGTTATAGTTATAGCACTAATCGGTGTTTACATTTGGTGTAGTGGAGGTTTACTTGCTCACTAATGGGGACTCGGAAGAAGGCCTCTGCGTTGAGAGGCGTAACAAACATCATCAACACAGGTAGAACTGATTTGGGGACTCGAGAAGAAGGCCTCTGCGTTGAGACGTAACAAACATCATCAACACGGTAGAGCTGATTTTTCTAGCCGTAGCAATAATTATTGTCGTTCTGTCGCAACTAATCTCGCCATTCTACATAATGGCCAGCACCCCAAAGCGCGCAGATCGTAGGCGGGAGGAGATAAGCAGAAAAAAGCGTGAATACCGTGCACGCAAGAAGGTGAAGAGACAGTGAGCGAGAGAAGAGAGGAATAGGAAACAACGTGATTACCGAGCAAGACAAAGGCTAATTCATTAACACCTATACAGTAATGTTACGTGTCGTATGGCTCGTCAATAATTCTCATTATGGCGACTATGGTTACGTGCGGCAACATTCTAAAGTCGACGACATGTAGCCTATTATGGACACCATGCAAACTTTAGTGTTTCAACACCGTCGATATTGGGACAACACTCAACACCATCCGGTGGAGGTACATTTGGAAGACATTTACGTGTACTCATTTTGCGGTACATTTGGAAGACTATGGTTACTGTACTCATTTTGCAAACTTTAGTGTTTCAACACCGTCGATATTGGGACAACACTCAACACCATCCGGTGGAGGTACATTTGGAACACTCAACACTGCAGTGCAGGCGTTCGACGGTTTGCAAGCATCAATCATAAGCGACAAGGAAAATATCGATCCGGATGATCGGTGATTGGTTGCATAGAAATCCTAATTACGTCCGACGCCAACGCACCAATGATCCACCAACTTCAGACCGAGGTGAAGAATTGGCGCAATGAAACTGATGGCAAGAGGATGAGATCAAGTAGCATGGGGAGGAACAGTCTCCTTCTTCTTCTGTAGACCCGGTGAGCACATAAATAAGGACTAGCAATACCAATACATCTTACAATTTCTACTCCTTGTTTGCTTGATTGTAAAGTGAATCGGTGTTCTTATTCATGATCACACCATGTCGGTTACTCCTATCCCACGGACGGAACAAGCGGATAAAGAATATGATAGCTTGTTGTTTGAGCCTACCCACTTTGGTGGTCACGAAGAAGGTGGATTACATTGATATCTACTTAATTCTTAATTACATAATGATATTTAACATTAGCCTAACGTGCCACGATATCATGCAGCAGATGATATCGAGGAACCATGTGAATCGATATTGTAGATCATATTGACGATCCTATTGATGATGAGAAACGGGCAATTTAGGTCAAGGTAATTACTTGTATATCATCTATTGCTGGTCTTATGGTCAGTGCTTACAACCATACCTTGCTTTTCTTGTGGTGATGCATTTGAGTCCTATCGCGTGCACTGTTAATGGCGTTCATGACCACGGCTCTTTAGATCCATACGACACGTCTACCAAAACTTGCGGACAGGCACCATGTTTTGAAAAAGTTCCTAATCAATATTGTGGTGCCATGCGGTTCCAATATGAGACACCGGTTTTGTTGCGAGAAAAGGAAAGATAAAAGTGCATATTCGGATGTTCTGCGAGTTGAAAAGATTGTTTACAAGTCGGATCCATGATGATGCAAAATATTTCAGAAAGCACATACAGTATTTCAACTCTCATTTCTCTTTCACAAGCCTTGGGGTTACGTTGGACCGACGAGTTGCTCTGGCGGGGCTGGTGTGTATACATTTCGTGTCCATGGTGCCTGTACCATCGTCTCGACCATTTGGTGCCGGGATCTAAGGGCCCCGTCATTTGCAACTATACTTTTACGATCTGACGATGATACATTATCCCACCGAGTACGGAGATCTCGATCTTGATATCAATCTCATTAGAACTATTACGAGAATATTACAGGATAATCCTTATGTGCATACATTAAATAGAGTTGGTGCTATTCCTAACCTAGATGACTACGTGATTGAACTCAATACAAATGTCACACGACCAGTGAAGGTACGATATTTTAGTGCAATGATTCAATACATACATACATTACATATTTCGAATTTATCAATGGTTTTTAATGTGTATACTTCGCCCAACAAAGGTACAATGAGCCCACGGCTTCACAAGTTGCTGCAATTTGGTGGAAGGGAATGACCCACAACGAAATTTTGATAGAAGTGTACTTGTATATGCCAGAGGGGATCGCGCGCTATATCAAAGCGTACCATGGTTGTTATGACCCATTGTCGTATCCTTTATTTCTCCTAGGGGTGAAACCGGATGGAACCGCTTTATGCCGTACAATGATATGCCTACAATTACATGGCAATGAAATGCCTACTGTACACATGGAGACCCCTTCTTCGTTAAATGTACAGTCCATGGAAGAACCCACTCCCGCCGAGCCTACTGGTACCGTCACTAACTCCAAATATAATTCTGTCTTTAATTTGCCTTGTCAGCAGCGCTTTAGTTAATTGTATTCATCCATTATTTTTTTTATTTATGCAGATCATGGTCAACAAAGTGATGATGACATACAAGAAGGAGATTACATCAGTAGACTGGTAGATGACACCCAATCAAAACGGTTTGTGACGGCAAGGGAATACTATTGTTTCTTGATGCAAGTTAGAAAGGGCCTTTTTAACATCTTGTTGTTCAGAGGCGGCTTTTCCAGCAATGAAACATTGACATGTATATCAAGATAGAGTCTATGAGGCTTGATTGGTACTCTAACCCTGAGAACCAGAAACTCATACGGGCTAAGCTGTACCAGGTAATTAGCAGAACATTATATTTTTAAATATTTAAAATATATACCTGCCATTATATTTTTTAGTATTTAAAATTTATACCTGCCATTATAGTAACAGTAGGTTCATGACGTTATTTCTATCACGGGGTTTGGTTGATGTAATCTGTTGGAGAGACAAGAGGTTCAGAGGTTGGAAAGAGAGTTGTCTGCCTCGTAGTTTTCGGTGGTGATCGCGATATGCAAAAAGGTTTCTAAATGCTATGGCTATTGTCCAGCGTTTGATAAACAGATTATTTCATCACAATGACATGCAATCCTTACTGGGAGGAGATTACGTCCAATCTTGAGCCTGGACAAACACCACAAGATAGGCCAGACCTGGTTTCAAGAGTGTACAGGGCTAAGTTACGAGACATCAAGGATTTGTTGGTCAAGAGGAGTTATTTTGGCGAGGTTGCTGCGTATGTGCATGTCACAGAATTTCAAAAGAGGGGCTTGCCGCATGAACACATCCTCTTGATCATGAAGTCAGGCAGTAAGTTAACAAGCCCAGATGGTTATGATAAAGTCATTTCTGCAGAGATACCAGACAAAGACAAATACCCTGTGCTGCATAATCTTGTCGTCAAGCATATGCTGCATGGACCATGTGGAGTGCTAAATAGGAAGTGTGCTTGTATGGTCGATGGAGAGTGTCGCTTTCGGTTTCCTCGTCAGTTTTGTGCAGCAACACAACAAGGAAAAGATTCCTACCCTTTGTATAGGAGGAGAGATGATGGCCGCCGTGTAAAGATAAGAGGAGCGGAATTGGACAATAGGTGGGTGGTTCCATACAACCCTGGGCTGCTTATGAGATATAACTGCCACATCAATGTTGAAGCTTGCTCCAGCATCAAAGCTATTAAGTACCTGTTTAAGTACGTATACAAAGGTCATGATTGTGCATCATTCTCAGTAAACCCGTCACATAAGGAAGATGGAGTAATCAATGAGATTCGTCAATACAGGGATGCTAGATACATATCACCACCGGAAGCTGTACACCGGATTTTTGGTTTCCCACTCTTTGGTGTCTACCCATCTGTTTTGCAGCTCCAACTTCATCTGCCCAACATGCAGTCTATAATTATTGATGAGAGTAAAAGTCTTGAGGATGTTGTCAGCCAGCCATCTTCATCCATGACCACACTCATAGAGTACTTCAAGAAGAATATAGTGGATAGTTTTGCGAGGACATTGTTGTACAGAGACTTCCTAGAATACTACCGGTGGATCACTGGTAGAAAAGTGTGGCAAAGAAGAAAGCAGAGAGGACAAATTGGGCGGGTTGTTTATGCACACCCTACTGAAGGGGAGAGATATTTCTTGAGAGTGCTTTTGAGCCATGTTAGAGGTGCAACCTCATATGAAGATTTAAGAACAGTGGCTGGAATCACATACTCTACTTTCAGATAAGCATGTGAGAAGAGAGGACTTATTGAGGCGGACGAGTCACTTGATGATTGCTTGTGTGAGTCTGCAACTTTCGGATGCCGCCCGCACTGCGAAGATTATTTACGACTATTCTTGTATTTTGCGAGGCCACCAACATTCGTGGGTATGGGACAAGCACAAGGACTCAATGTCCGAAGATTACAGTAGAGACAATTCTAACACAGCAGCGATAGAACAAATGGTGCTTAGAGACATTCGGGATTTGATTCGATCGATGGGGAAGGATATCGAAATTATGATCTTCCGGAGGTGAATGATTTGGGTAAATTTGTCCCAATCCGATTGCCTAAACTTTTGATTCACTTACATCTGTACACATATTTGTTTTTCTATTGACCAATTATGTGGATGATAAATTAATTCCTTTGTGCCAATCAGTGAATTTTGAATGACATCATGAGGGAGGTTAGAGAAGAACTTTCGTGGCCATAGACCAAGAACATTTGGATATACACTCATCTCTTAACGAGGAGCAGCGTGCAGGATTTGATGAAATCATACAACATGTGCTTGCAAACAAAAGCGGTGTTCTTCGTGGATGGTCCGGAGGCGGCAAGACATTCCTATACAAGGCACTCCTTGCTAGAGTGCGATCGAGGATTAATAGCCATTGCAAGCGCAACCACGGGATTGCAGCGTCAATTTTGCCAGGAGGACGCACAGCACACTCAAGGTTCAAAATTCCAATTAAGCTTGCTGACAATAGCATGTGCAACTTCACCAAGCAAAGTGGCACCGCAGAGTTACTCCGTAGGGCATCCTTGATTATTTGGGACGAAGTTGCCATGACAAAGCGTCAAGCAGTTGAGTGTCTTGATAGGTCCCTGCAAGATATTATGAGTTCATCTTTGCCCTTTGGGGGAAAGGTAGTGGTATTTGGTGGAGATTTCAGACAGGTACTTCGGTCATAACACGTGGGACAAGAGCACAGATAAGCGATGCTACATTGCAGAGATCTTACCTATGGGAAAATATAAGGAAGATCGATTATCACAAAACATGAGGGCTCAATCGACCCATGGTTTTCAGATTACCTCCTTAGGATTGGGAATGGGCGAAAAGACTATCGGGGATGATTATGTTAGCTGCGAGAGAATATTGTGATTAGTTATAATGACACCGAAGATTCTATAACCAAACTCATTCAAGATGTCTTCCGTCACTTGAGGAAATGCAAGATCAACGGCTTATATGAGTACGTGCCATTCTTTCTACCAAAAATGAGCATGTTGATCAGCTAAACACAAAGATGATTGTGAGTTCCGGGCGAGGAAAAGGTTTATCATAGCTTTGACTCGTCGATGAGGATTCCATAAATAACTATCCTATTGACTTCTTGAATTCGATCACTCCAATGGCCTGCCCCACATGTGCTAAAATTAAAATTAATTGTCCTGTGATCCTTCTCCGCAATCTTGATCCTAACAATGGCTTGTGCAATGGAACAAGACTAATGGTAAGAGCATTCGAGGATAATGCAATTGATGCTGAAATTGTTGGTGGCCAGCATGCGGGGAAAGGGTGTTCATACCTAGGATCCCAATGTCTCCGTCGGATGATATTTCACTTCCTTTTAAGTTCAAGAAAGCAGTTCCCCATTCGCTGAGGTTTTGCAATGACCATAAACAAAGCGCAGGGCCAAACCATCCCAAATGTTGGGATCTACCTTCCAGAGCCTGTGTTCTCCCATGGACAGCTCTATGTTGCTTTGTCGAGGGGTGTGTCAAGGCAAACAACAAGAATTCTGGCCAAACCAAAGAAGGAATTAGATCCAACAGGGAAAAGCACCAGAAATATTGTGTACAAAGATGTCCTGGACTGGTGAAAAATTGGTAAGTAAATTTTTTTACCCAAACTACGCTCGTTCGACATGGACCTAAAAATTGTCCTTCTACGAGAAGTGTAGCATGGCTTTTTGTTATCAACTTTATGCGCTTGTGGAATGGTATTAGATTACCATTGTTTTCAATTGTGAGTAAATAATCTTTTGTGTACTTGGTAAAACATTCTACAATTAATTGTTTTATGATGATCAAGTGTACTAATTTGTACAGGATGGGAATGCTGAGGACTAAATTCTTGGTAGAGATGTTGAAGTACAAGGACAACGAATCTAAAGACAACATTCCTGAAGATATACAAGAACTTATTAGGCGTGTGAGGATTTAGGTGGCTTCAAAAGATGTAATAGCTGTGATGTTATTTATTTGCAATGTTGCTCTTTAAGCATAATTGCTATGGACTCAACAATATGATAACTCATCATGAATCTCTTTTGGCATGAGTCTTAATCTATCTCACTATTTACTTCATTTTTAAGAAACATAATCTTTTGTTTTTACCGTAGCGTTAGCACGGGCAAGGAAAAATATCGTCATTTGGTTGTTTTCATGTGCATCCCTCAAATACCACCGTAAGCGTTAACACGCACGGAAAAGCGATGCATCGAATTGGTCCCAAAATGTGTCTTGGGGTAAAGCAAGCACATCACCATTGAGAATGTTAATTGGCTCTGGATTTTAAAAGAAAGTATAATAGTGAAAACATTTACACTGTAATGCGTATGTCGACGGATGTTTTCTTGATAATGTCTTGTATGTAGGATAAAGCTTTCGATGCAGCATCAACCAAATCTTGTTGCTCTTGATCAAATGCGACAACAAATGTATTGTAGAATAGCATGGTGTACTCCAAGAGAGTATTTAGTACCGATAAGATAAAAATACTTACCATGCGCATATATGCAATGCGTTTTCCAAAACATGTTTCTCATTGAGTATTTGGGCTTCCTATCAAGAAACATAAGGCGTCAAATACCACAGGCAGAGGAAGTGACAGAAGGAAATGATTCTTTGTATGCATAGCCACCTTCACCGAGTAATCTGCAAGATGCCTTCTCAACTGTGCAATCTCTTCTTCATGTTCTTTAACCTTTGCAAGAAGATCCTGTGGAAGGAATTATCTTCATCGGAAAAGCAGATCACATATGTGCCAATGATAGACCAAGCAAATTATATATACCGCTTCAAGATGATGTTTGAGTTCATCTACGAAGCAGGCAATAAACCTTGTCCACTAAGTTGAACCTAGAATCATACTCTCCTTCTTTGCGGTGCTGTTAAGGAAAGGCTTTTCTGTACATATATCACAGTTCTTCAAGCAAAAGATGCACACATTGACGTAAAATATTAGGTGATGTTGCATCGTGGAGGTACCTAGCTGGTGAAAGGGCGAGATGATGGAGTAGAGAGGTGCGATGGCACTCCACTCTCTGACACTCTGCTCCTGATAATTTCCTCAATATTCCATTGGACTGGCTGCCATCCGGTACTTTAGTTTGATGGCATCCTGCAACATCTGCTCTCCACGCTCGACGGCTCCATTACGATGACTAGCTAGAGTACTCGAGGGTTTGGTGACGAAGATGTGGAACTGAACCATTTGAGGCCTCTGTCTTATTCCCATGCGCAGCACTTGAAAAGGTGTTTCCATAGGCCTCAAAAATGCGATCTGACCCATGCCCACCCCAGCAAAAGAAGTTCGATTCGTCGCCTCCGACCTCGGCAGATAAAAGTAGAGCACAGCTCAAAGCTAGAGTGCAAAAGAACTAACACTGGAATATGATTCCTTTTGGAGCATGGAAAGGGACATTTTATTTAGGAATCACAGCCAGTTGTGCAATATGTATGCATATCTGTCTCAATGTCATGTACAAATGAGCAAAATTCATGTACCATGAGTAGTGTGATAAGGTACCAACCAACCAATAGTGAGCTTTGTATGCTCTATTTTGTAGATGATGTGTCAATTGCAAGCTCATCTGATTTCAGTGAAAGATAAAGAAAAGGTGTCTAGCGGTATGTCACCCAAAATCATTGCTGCTAATAAGTGGCGATCGGTGAAAGCGCAAATCTGGGAGGCTTCATCACCTATATACAATTACGAGACTCGATCGATAAGCGAGAAGGTAGTGTGCATTAGCGATTGTGGACGGTGACACGCAGCCCTTGGACTTGGGCACTTGGGCGAGAGAGAGCGGATTCGGTGGATCGGGTAGAGAATCTCATGAGTTAGAGGTGTGAAAGGAAGGACTTACGATTCTGCCGAGTTCTCGGGTCTTGAGCATCAGCTCGTCCTTCAAGCGGTTGTTCTCCTCAAGGTGTGTCTTGTGCATACGAGAGAGAGAGAGAGAGATTCATCATTCATAGCAAGTGGAGGAGTAGTGAGCAATTAAGGAAGAATTCCTTCGAGATCGAGAGAGAGAGAGAGGAATTGGGGGAGAGAAATGGGAATGGAGAATGCAGAGAGGGAGAGGGAGAGGGGGGACCTGCTGGCGAATGGTGGCCTCGTCGTCCTCCACGGCGTGCATCACCTGGAAGAGGTTGTTGGAGCTGTTGCTGTCGACGTCGGCGGCGAGCCTCCGGCCGAGCTCGTCAGAGTCGGCCATGGCGGGAGTGCGGATGCGGGGGCGCGCTGGATGGGAGATGGAAGGGGAGGGGAGAGAGAGAGAGAGAGGCGAGTGAGGCGAGGTGAGGTACTGAGGTAGGCTTGTTTGTTTCATTGTTTGACAGATCTGGCCAAATGGTTCGTGTGACACACCACACCACACCATGGGTATCCGATTAGATCCGGTATAGTTCCATTCAAATAAGTTACTGTACCATATTGTATTAGATAGACCATATTATACTGTTTGACCAGTTATCACACAAAAAGAGATAGGGCTGTGCAGACCAGTCTGAACATACTTTAGTCTAATGAACCATTGATGGTTCGTTGAAGACGATTGTAAATATTTTATTGATAATTATAAGTAATTTTACTGCTAAGTCACTCGTCCGTGCTTATAAGAGCGCAGTAATCCTAACACAAATAAATTAACTGCAGAACAATTTTATTGTGCTACCATATAAGAGTTACCGTGTCGTGCCTGGGCCGGCCTGGCCCAAATATGGCACGTCCGGTCGACTCAAACCGACACAGTCCATTTACTATTTGTGTTGTGTCTGAGCTGAGCTATTAGTATCGTGTTTCGAGTCGACACGAGTAGCCCCGTCCATTTCGCCAAATTACTTGTTGATCGTGGCACATCTTAGTCGAGGTTGAGTTCTTTTCGACTTTTAGCCAGTTTATTCTTGTACTGTCTACAGTAACTAGATTTTAAAAGGTGTGTTTTTTCAAAACAGGGTCAACAGAAAAATTGTAGTAAAGTATACTAAGTTTAGTTGTATCAGTCAAGATTACATGCGACTATTTTCTGTGCATACTACCTCTCACGAACCGTCAGAATTTAAATATTGTGTACAAAGATGTCCTGGACTGGTGAAAAATTGGTAAGTAAATTTCTTTACCCAAACTTTTCCTACATCATGTTCAGTTTAGACATGTGTTACTTCCATCATAGGACATCATGTGTTACTTCCACTGTGAGTACCCTCATTTCCCATAAATATAATATTTTTTTAGTATCACCGTAGCGTTAGCACGGGCATGTTACTAGTTCATTTTAGGTTACCCACCAGTTCTCTCTCTAGCTAATCTGTATCGTCCATAGAGAGGGGTACCGGTACCCACTGTTGTAGCATTCGCGCATGCTACAATAGTGTGCCTAAGCGTAAACTAGTGAAATCATCACCTAGTTGACCCAATCCTCGGATCTCAATGGGAGAATCTCGCTTATGATCATTCGGTGTCAATCCACTCACATCGATTCGCATGTAAATAAATGGTGTAAAGTTGGACACAATATAGCCCATCGGCCTTAAGCGATGTAGGAGAAGCATCAAACAAGTAGAATGGTTTTCCTTATTTTGCTCCATACATCACATATCCAAACTGTTTGTTAAAGAAAATTACAATCGTCATGCAGAATCCATTTAGGCTCATCTAAATTTTCTAAACCCCAAGAATAAAGGAAAATAAATGCATATAGCCATAAGCATGGGTACCATGGGCGGATGCAACGTAGGGCATGGGTGTTCAGCTAAATACCTAAAATGTTTTATAAAATACCAGGTATATAATAGGTATATTAGATGTATATATTATTAGTTGTATTAAAACTATATTTTATGCCTGCAAATAATTTCAGCCCGCACTCCCCATATCTCGTGCGCAGCTCATGTAATACATTAGACCCATTTTTCTTTCCACCTTAGCCCTCCTCACGCCCAAAGAGGTAAAGATATAAACAAAATCCTAACATTTATTCTACTTCTTATCTTGTGGCTGTCTATGTGGAAGGTGGCTTCAGCCTTCGAGTGGCGAGCATGCGGAGGTGCAGGCTAGAGGCGAGTGACGACCAGCGGATGCGGACATGGTGCCATGATGTGACGACAATCATGCGTGAGGCGGCGTGTGGTGCAAGATGAGCGCGTGTGGCGCGGGCAAGCGAGGGTGTCGCGAGCAAGTGGGCGTGGCACAACGAACACGGAGGTAGGGAGGCGGGCGACAAGAATGGAGCAGCGGTAGCCGGGAGGGAGCATGGCATTGGGAAGTGAGTAACACCTCCAACTTATTGTCATCGTCCTCTCTTCAGATCTAGGTGTGCTCCACCCCACTCCACTTATTTACTTTCTTGGTATGTTTTGCTCCATAGAAGGAACATACAATTTTTTTAGATGGACAGTTCTTACTGATGAGGAAATAGCAAAAAAAAAGGCAAGATCAACAAGATATACAACTCTCATTTATCTCTATAATTTGTTGTTTAATTCATATAATTATGCTCGCCTTATGTCGCCCATTTCCTCATAAGAAATCATTAATTTCTGTAATTTATGTATTTTATTATATCTACATACACGTATCATTGTATCGGTGTTTTGGAGGATGGTGCGCTGCGGTATCGACGTATTCGAGCAACTTAGCTATGAAATTCGAACATCCATCCTAAAATCCTCGTCGCCATCGATGGGTACCCAACAAAGTAACCATACCATAGGGTGACTTGTTGCCAAGCTCTTGCTTACAAACATCATGACCTCGCATAGTCACCAAATCCAAAAAACTCGCTTTGTTTGTTGTAAATAATCTTGTTTTAGAGTCATGTGCACAATTTGGGTGTGTCAAGTCAATTGCAACCGCAATTCAAAGTCGTGAGTGGAAACCTAGTCGAAGTCGTATTAGAATCAGAATCGGTAGGTGTTGAGAACCCGTGTTGAAGTCGAACACCGGGTATAAAGGAGGCTTAGAGCCATGTATTCGTTGTACCAAGCAATTGAGAAAATACCAAAAAGAGGGAAACATACAAAGCTTTGTTTTGTCGTGTGTTTGCGCAAGACATGGTCGCAAGGACTCACGATCACCGCAGCGTGATCGGGGCGCCACGACCACGGCAAAGTTCTCACAGGCGTGATCGATAGGTGCTACGACCACGGCAAAGGCGGTGATTTACGACTACATTGAAGAAGGCGAGCGTGGTCGTAAAGCGTTCGACCACGTTAAGAAGGCTACGACCACGGTGAAGGTGGTCGTGGGAGCAGCGACTACACCAAGAAGGTTAGTACATGATTGAAAGCGACTCCGATCACGTTGAAGGAAGTGAGCGTGGTCAAATGCGGGTGTTCGACCACGGTGAACAGTGATCGCCGACATCATCTGCGTGATCGTAGAAGGCTTCGATCACGGTATCTTGGCGGTGAAGGAAGGCAGCGGCAGCGATATCGCGGAGCGGTCGTAAATTGCTATAGTAAATTTACGACCACATTAGCGATCGGAGGAGATTGAAGCGTTGAGGTGGTCGTAAGTACTCGAACCGATCGTATTTGTTTCTCACGGTCGTAAGCGACTCTTACGGTCGTAAGAGATCACTGGAGGTCGTGAGACCCTACAACAGTTGGTATCGAGCGGTGGTTAAACATGGTGACACGGCGAGGCGAGCGTGTCGCTGCGATGCCGATCCTCGATTCGGACAACTATCCGGTGCGGGCGATGAAGATGAAGGTCAACATGATCGCGCAAGGCGTGCGGGGTGTGGTCGAACCAAAGGAGAAGGACAAGGTCCTCGATGATCGTCTCGACAAGATGGCGATGGCGGTGATCTATCAAGCGTGCCCGACTCAATGATGCGGCGGCTAGTCGGCAAGGAGACGGCGAAGGAAGTCGGACTACTCTGCGAACCATGCATGAAGGAGTAGATCGAGTGAAGGAGGTTCGACTTCAAACATTAAGAAGTGAGTTTGAAGCCATGAAGATGGGAAGAGTCGGCCAGTGGAAGAGTTCTGCAGTCGATTCAACGAAGTCGTGAACGAGATCAAATCTCGGCGATGACTTGAAAGATGAGGTGGCGGTGAAGAAGTATTTGAGAGTGCTACCAGAGAAGTTTCTTACGGTCGTGACCACGCTTATGTATTCGCAAGACCTCTCGAAGATGAAGATAGAGGAGGTAACCGAGCGCTCAAAGCACGGCGGCTCTAAAGAGTTATCAAGAAGACAACGGTCAGCAAGTCTGCTCGTAAAGAAGATGCAAAGACCGAGGAGACTCGTCATCGAGGGGCGGTCGTGGTCGTAGTCGTGGTCGTGGCACATCGACCGGCCGCGGCGGCGTCTCATGGGCAGGTCGAGGCTACGATCGAGAGTCGTGGGCGAAGTGGTCGAGGAGGTGGTCGTGGGCGGCGACCATCATGCGACAAGTCGATGTCCAGTGCTACATGTGCGAGAAGTTTGGGCACTACGCACCGAATGTCGGAGCCACATCGGTGCCATAACTACAAGAAATATGGTCACTATGCTGCGGTGCGGAGCAAAAGAAGGAGAGGAGGTCAATTTGGCTCAAGCGGTCGAGCACAAAGAACCAACACTGCTTTGTTGTCGCTCTGCGCTGTGAGCAACCAACAATGGTTACGTTAAACGAGGAGAAGGTATTTCCAAGTCGATGGAGCAGACGGGAGAGTGGTATCTCGACAACGGGCCGGTAACCACATGGCGGGCATACACTCGATGTTTCACGACTTAAACGAGTGTGCTCGGAAAAGTACAATTCGGAGATGGCTCGACCGTTCAGATAAAAGGGAGAGGCACGATCCTGATGCAGTGCAAGGATGGTAGCCAGAGAAGATTGTCGAATGTATATTACATACCAAATCTACGAAGCAACATCATAAGCCTTGGACAATTGACTGAAGAAGATTGTCGAATTGAGCTCAAAGGCAACTATCTGAAGGTGTTCGACCAAAGCGAACGTCTGCTGATGAAGGTACAATGGACAGTGAACCGTTTGTACAAGATCAAGATCGAAACATGCAAGCAGAAGTGTTTGAAGACCACAATTGAAGATCCCGCCTGGCTGTGGCATGAGAGATTTGGTCATATAAATTTCCAAAGTCTCAGAGCAATGGCAGAGAAAGAGATGGTGGTCGGATTACCAAAAATCGACCACCCAGAGCAAGTCTGCGAAGGCTGTCTGGTGGCGAAACAAACTCGTAGCAGTTTCCCACAACAAGCGAAGTTTAGAGCTTCACAACCACTCGAGCTGGTTCACGTCGACTTGTGCGGACTGATCACACCCCGCACCGACGCTGGAAACCAGTACTTCATGCTGGTCGTGGACGACTACTCCAGAGCCATGTGGGTGTACATGCAGAAGAGCAAGGATGAGGCAAAGTCGAATTTTCAGAAGTTTATTAATCTTGCCGAAAACGAAGTCGACAAGAGGGTAAAAGCAGTCAGGTCTGATCGAGGAGGAGAATTTCTCGCAAAAGAGTTTGACTCAATTTGTGAAGAGAAGGGCATTGCAAGATTCTTCACGGCTCCATACTCGCCTCAACAAAATGGAGTTGTAGAAAGAAGAAACCGAACCGTGGTCGAAACCGCACGAAGTCTTCTGAAGAGTCGATACCTGCCCGGGAGGTTTTGGAGCAGAAGCCGTAAGACATGCGGTCTATTTGCTAAATCGTGCGACCACACGGTCGTTGGATGGAGTTACTCCATACGAGTTGTGGTCGGGGAGAAAACCGAACGTCGATCACTTGAAAGTCTTCGGCTGTTTGGCACATGTGAGATCATCGACTTATCTGAGGAAGCTGGACGATCGGAGCAAAAGGATGATCTACCTCGGCTCGGAATCAGGTACCAAGGCATATAGGTGCTATGATCCAGTCGAAAATAAGCTACATGTGAGCAGAGATGTAGTCTTTCAAGAAGACAAACATTGGGAGTGGGAAGAACATCAAGACATTGAGAAAGATAAGTCGAAGTGGATAACTTTCGATGTCGAAGAAGTCGACACCGACAATACGACAATGGAGGAAGGAGCTACGACCACACCTCAAAACTCGAACATGATTGGTGCAAATGATCAGGAAACCTCACCTGATATTGAAGATGAAGAAAGGCAGAGTGCCGAAGATGAGGAGCATCGATGAGATCTATGCTCAAACCGAGCCAATCTGAGATGAATGAGCATTCTGTATACAACAACTGAAGAACCCGAAAGCTATGAAGAAGCGGAGGGAGATAAACATTGGAGAACTGCTATGCAGGAAGAGCTGGAATCTATTGAAGACAACAACACTTGGGAACTCACCGATTTACCGAAGGGTCATCGAGCGATCGGTTTAAAGTGGGTCTTCAAGGTAAAGAAGGATTACAAGGGAAAAGTCGTAAAACACAAAGCACGACTTGTGGCGAAAGGGTATGTTCAAAAACAAGGCATCGACTACGAAGAAGTCTTTGCCCCAGTAGCTCGTATGGAGACTATACGACTACTTCTTGCGTTGGCAGCAAACGGAGGATGGGAGATTCACCACATGGATGTGAAAACGGCGTTCTTGAACGGAGACATTGAGGAGGAAGTTTATGTTTCTCAACCGCCGGGTTTTCAATCCAAGAAGCAAGCCGAGAAAGTTTTGAAGCTGAACAAAGCTCTCTACGGACTTAAGCAAGCACCACGAGCATGGAATTTGAAGCTTGACAAAAGTCTAACGGCACTCGGGTTCAGAAGAAGCAACTCTGAACATGCGGTATACTCAAGGGGAGATGCGAAGAAACGGTGATCGTGGCGTTCGTGGGCGACTTGATCATTCTTGGATCGAGTTGAAGGAGATTATGAGGTTTAAAGAAGAGATGAAGAGGCTGTTCAAAATGACCGATTTGGGACTTCTGTGCTACTACCTCGGCATTGAAGTAAATCAAACCGACAACGGCATAACACTTTGTCAGTCGGGATATGCTCGAAAGATTCTGGAGAAGTCAGGTATGGAAGAGTGCAATCCATGTCAAACCCCAATGGAGAATCATCGAAGTTGAGCAAGACAGCCCAGGATCACCGATTAATGCCACGACTTATAGGAGCATTGTCGGAAGTCTACGGTATCGGTGCACACCGACCGAGATATCTCGTTTGTGGTCGGATCGTAAGTCGTTTCATGGAGAAACCGACTCAGGAGCATATGAATGCCGTGAAGCACATCCTGAGATACATCAAAGGTACTTTGAATCTCGGGATTCAGTACAGGAAAGGAGGTGGAAAGTCGTTGCAGCTGACGGGCTACAGTGATAGCGACATGGCGGGAGATGTCGACGATCGAAAGAGCACGACAGGCATAATGTTTGTGCTCGGGGAGAGTCCGATCAGCTGGCAAACCCAGAAGCAAAAGGTGGTTGCATTATCTTCGTGTGAAGCCGAGTACATCGCAGCGAGCGCAGCATCGTGTCAGGGAGTCTGGCTCGCTCGACTGTTGAATGAATTGTCAGATGAAGAAATTCAGAAGGTAACGCTCAAGGTTGATAACAAATCGGCTATTTCGCTGAGCAAGAATCCGGTTCTACATGATAGAAGCAAACACATAGACACAAGATATCATTATATCAGAGATTGTGTCGAAGAAGGGAAGATTGCAATCGACTACATCAGAACAGAAGAACAGAAAGCTGATATTCTGACGAAGCCGCTGGGACGGATAAAGTTTTCAGAGATGAGGAAGAAGATTGGCATGATCGAAGTCGAAAAACAAGATTAGGGAGAGAATGTTGTAAATAATCTTGTTTTAGAGTCATGTGCACAATTTGGGTGTAATCGAAGTCGAATTGCAACCGCAATTCAAAGTCGTAGGTGGAAACCTAGTCGAAGTCGTATTAGAATCAGAATCGGAGTAGGTGTTGAGAACCCGTGTTGAAGTCGAACAGCCGGGTATAAAAGGAGGCTTAGAGCCATGTATTCGTTGTACCAAGCAATTGAGAAAATACCAAAAAAAGAGGGAAACATACAAAGCTTTGTTTTGTCGTGTGTTTGCGCAAGACGTGGTCGGAAGGACTCACGATCACCGCAAGCGTGATCGGGGCGCTACGACCACGACAAAGTTCTCGCGGCGTGATCGATAGGTGCTACGACCACGGCAAAGGCGGTGATTTTACGACTACATTGAAGAAGGGCGAGCGTGGTCGTGGCGTTCGACCACGTTAGAAGGCTACGACCACGGTGAAGGTGGTCGTAAGGAGCAGCGACTACACCAAGAAGGTTAGTACATGATTGAAAGCGACTCCGATCACGTTGAAGGAAGTGAACGTGGTCGTACGGGTGTTCGACCACGGTGAACAGTGATCGCAAGCATCACTGCGTGATCGTAGAAGGCTTTGATCACGGTATCTTGAGCGGCTGAAGGAAGGCAGCGGCAGCGATATCGCGGAGCGGTCGTAAATTGCTATAGTAAATTTACGACCACGTTGAAAAAGCGATCGGAGGAGATTGAAGCGTTCGGAATTGGTCATAAGTACTCTGAACCGATCGTATTTGTTTCTCACCGGTCGTAAACGACTCTTACCGGTCGTAAGAGATCCTGGGAGGTCGTGAGACCCTACAACATAGTTCTCACAGCAAATGACAACAAAGCGCCTTCCTCTTGTTGATGTTGGAGGTGCACTGAAAGCGGACGATTGTTGATTGACTGAAGTTGGAGCCTCGCTAGCAGCAGAGCAATTGCGCCAATTGACTCTAGGTGGACGCGTGCCGACATCCGCCGTCGGCGGCGTAGGAAAGCGACCGGAGGAAGAGGATTAGATGTGTGCGAAAGGGAGACGACGTCGCTGCGAGGACTAGGTGGCGGGGGGAGGAGAGGCGGCAACGTTGGGGAGCGGGAGGATGATGAGGTGGTGCCGAGGAGGAGGATGACCTGGCCCGACCTAGGGCTACGACACGGAGGAGATGGAGGCGCGGAAATGGAGGACACGATGATAATAGGGAGCAGAGGACCGTTGCTCACTCTCGAGGAGTAAATCCTAGACAACATATGAATGGCGACCAACTGAACACCAAACTTTAGCCCCACTCTCCTATGCCACTTGTATTGTTTACAATTTTACCGTTTTAGATATTCTACTATTAAAAGTATAAGTTACAGTATAACTTAATTTTAACTAATTTGAACTATTGGATTATAAAGAATGGATGATCTATATTCATTTTAAGATACCATAAAAGAGCTCTGCAGATGTCAAAAATTGAAGGAGAATTTTGCTAAGCAAGAACTTTGTAGAAGGATATAAAAATGAGTTTCCCTTTCAATTAGTACAAGGTCGTGAATGATCATTGAATATTATTATCAGTTACTGCATACTGGCCGTGGATTATCAAGGGAGAGCCTTTACAGCCATTACTGTGAATGGAACCGTTGCAATCGCAACGAATAGATGGGCGCAGAAGGAAGCAAACTTGGCAGTCTTCGCCGACCTGATGTGTGTCAGGAGCCTCCACACGAGGCCTGAAACAACAGCGAATGCTGCAATGGCCAGGAAACATTCGGTGGACGTGTTGAGTCCATCACTGCTGAAGGTTGGTACCGAAACGGCCAGGAACCCGGTAAACGTGACTTTGGTCAGTTCCAGCGATGCCGGTTCGGGATCCTCATCACCGCCGCTGTTGACGGCAGCAAGATATGCATGCACCACCAAAATCAGGATCGGCGGAGCCAGCAGCACCAATGCCACTAGTTTCACGTGTGTGTATGTAATCAAGAACATGACCACACCGACCGCAAGTGCCATGACGACATCAAATATCTCAGTAAGATTGTTGTTTGGTGTGGGGGTTGGAATCGTCTCGACAAGCATAAGGGACACACCAAGAACGCAAGCGATGAAGCTTGAGACCATGGGTGCCGCAAGACGACTCTGTATGCCTTGGCTGCTGCTGTTGATCTGACCCTCCAGTGCCAAGCCTTCCAGTCCCAGAAACAGAAGTGCAGTGACACCAGACAGGAACTCAAGTGAGTCCTCGAGTTTACTTACCGTAGCACGATCAGATTCTTGAGCATTCTGTGCACGGCAATAGCCAACAGTACGAACCACAATGCAGAGTACAAACACGGCGCCGATCGCAGGGTAAGTCCAGTTGTCAGATATAATGAGACGTATAATCCAGCAGGCGAGGACGATGAGGCATACACAGGACAAGGGAGCCAGCCACTCGGTCACACTGAGAGGGAGCCTTGATCTAGCATTGGAGAATATTTTCGATATGCAGCAAATGAGGAAGGGGCAAATGGCGGCCATCAGAGTAACGGCGGCAACGACGAGCATGATGATTGGAACGACACGTCCATGCTCCTCGCTCGTGAGGTCGACCTTCTTGAGTGCGATTGCAAGAAGCACCGGGCTTACCATAATCACCGCTGCTTCATCCAACGCAGGCAGAGAGGCATCAGTAGGACTGCAAACGAGCTGAGTTCGAGCGAGTTTGATCTTTTAGACTTGAGCTCAGTAGAAAGTCGAGCCAAGCTCGAGTTGAGGTCCGAGCTTAGGCTTGGGCTCGAGCTCGGATCGACTTAAGCTCGAGTAGGTTCGAGCTCGGCTCGTTGAAGTTCAATAACAATTAAAATAATTTATTATAAATTAATTTTCAACGATAAGAAAAGTTCAAGTTTAAGTTCGGCTCGAGTAAACTCGATAACAATCAAAATAATTCAAACATATACTAATTTTCAATAATAAAAAAGCTCGAGCTCGAGTTCGCTCAGATAAACTCGGTAAGAATTAATATGTATCACTATTTAACCTTGAATCGAAACTCGTGAACTATTCAAGCTCGGCTCAGTGAAGCTCGAGATTAAATTTGAGTTCAGTTTATTTAAAATTTAAACTGAGCTCAAATTAAATCTAGAATAAATCAACTTGAGTAGTTTGTAAGCCTCGAATTTTTTTTTCGGTCTTAGCCATCACGTCGGCCGAGCGTATTCTGCGACTGGAGAACAAATAGCAAAAAGGCAAGAGTTGATTTCTAGTTGATTTGTGCATGCCCTCGCGTGAAGAGCTCACGGCATCAACGCCTAATTTTAATTAGTCACGGCCGGCCAGCACTTTAATCAATAACCAACACAGCCGCACGTCTGCGTACTATTCACCGCAGTATCAGTAACAAAGATAGAAAAAATTCTTTTCAGTTTTGCTGTCTTTTGTTTCTCTGTTTTTACTGTATAAGAAAAAGTTTTTGCTATAGATTATAATCATTCAACTCCAACTGCTTACTATCGACGATCTTACAATAAGCCTACAAAATTTCAATTTGAAATTTATCTATGGTATCAAGAACAAAAAAACAAGCGGTTTTGCCAATTTCGTTTGATTGAGAACGTAGTTTTGCCTGATTTATATTAGCAGAGGGGCCATTTCTTTGCAAAGTACAACACAGATTACAACATAAAACAACGATCAAAGATGCAACCCATTGCATGGACAGAGGCTACTTACCATCTCAAAAGAGATTCAATCGGTGAAGTCCAGGTCTCTACGACGTATGTCCGGTTAACTCTGTGAAGTGCCTACAAAAAAATAATTCTATTTCAACGAGGTGTGTTAACTCTCAAGGCGAATCATCACATAGCCAAGAACATGCATACATAGAAAAGAGAAGCAAGAGGAGGACACAGAATGGGGGATTACTCAGCTAGAGCCTCTATATTGCTTAACACCTTGTCTGAAACTTCAATGCAGCGGCAGCACAGCACACAAATTTAAACTGAACAGGCAAGCAAAGAAAACGCAAGGAACACACACTGCGAGGAGGAAAAGAAAGACTTCAGGTCAAGTCAATGGCTTGGGTCGTTGCATAAATATATAATAAAAAAAGATACTTCTATAAAAATAGGTCATCCTCTTTTCAGCCAACTTTTTAGTCATAAGCCACTCAAAAAAATCTCTTTTGAACAGGACCTTAACTTGTCGAGTTTATTCGAGCTCTGCCCGAGTTTAGCTTCAAACTCAATGTAATTGGACCTATAAATTAAGGGCTTGTTCGGCAAGCAACAAGCCGGTCGGCTTTTGGCTTTTGCTACGGTACCTAACTTTCAAACGGAGTATTTTTCAAGACGGGATCTACAAGTTAAACGTTGTACACGTTAAAAACTCAACATCTGTACCAGCCAAAATTGTAAGTGAGTATCGGTCTCTCTGTAATCTGTACCGTAAACAGCAAAAATTCAAAAATTTCAGCCAAAAGTCGCAACTAAAAAGAACAGGCCCTAAGCCGTGTCTGCTACGCTCCCTTGAGATCGGCTCCCGTACAGCCCTGCCAATGGCTATGGATAAATCCGTTTAGGCTATGTTTTATAATTTTTTATTTAAATTTTTAAATACTGACTGTTTGTAAAAGATAGAATGAAGAGGGAAATAGTTACATGTGACTTTGGCTAGTATAATTGGACTCGGTATAGTGTTTAGTATAATCGATTTGTAAACCTTATCTTAAAAAGACATACAGTTTGAAAGTTGGTTACTATAGCAAAGAGTAATAAGGCAAAACTAAAAAAACCCAACAATATAAGATGATAAACCAAAGAAAAAGGTGTAATTAAAGTATGTAAACGTTTCGTTTTCCCCTTTAGTAAAGTATGTAAACGTTTCGTTTTCCCCTTTAGCCTTTTGGTTAATCATTGAAGAAACAGCGACCACCCCCCTTAAAGGATCCTTGTTAAGATAAGACCATTCTCCGCGTGCCTTGTGAGTCCATAACGCAATCATTAGCCGCTAATGGAATCTTTAAAGCAGTAATCTCCGTACCATGTCCCCGTGCCACGAAACTTCAACAATATTACAAAAATATACTCAGAAAAATAAATTGCTATCACTCCATTACCAGAGATATGAAGAAATCATATTAGATACAAATCATGGTTCTATTCTATCTCTTACATGTACTCCAACAGTCTATGCATCACCATAACACCAAAAAGACGTTAATAAGGCCCTGTTTGGATCCCATGGTCTAAAGTTTAGTTGTCTAAAGTTTTGGACTAAACTTTAGTTGGCTAAACTTTAGCCACTAAACTTTAGTCGAAGATCCTGTTTGGATCCTGTACTAATAGATAGGACTAAAGTTTCAAAAAGACCATACTACCTCTCCTCGTTTCGTGCGTCAGCCATTAAATGAGAGGTGAGAGACCAACATGCATGGGTAAACACGTCTTTGTGCCTAAGAACCCAAAACTTTAGACCACTTTAGTTCACTTTGGTGGACTAATGGTCTAAAGTGTTTTTTAAGGGTTAGCTAAAGTTTAGATCTAACTTTAGATCACTTGTTTGGAGACTTTAGATCTAAACTTTAGTGACTAAACTTTAGATGGAGGGATCCAAACAGGGTCTAAGTTTGCGAGTGTTTACTGACCACTGAATTACTCCCTAATCACTTAGTGTAAAAAAAGATGGATCGCGCTTGTGAGATAAATTTGAAGGTACAAGAGGCAATTTTTTTTGACAGAGTTAAATGTATCGTCTTCAATCATTGCTTAGTACGTGTTCATAAATCTTAAAAGTCACTCAGCGAAGTGCATATAAAACCTTCCAAAACAATCAAAGGTTATCTAGGCGAAAGTCGGGTCCTTTTGGAAGATGCTGATTCATTTTTGTTTTGAGAATCAAGATGCCTGACTAATCTCCTTTAGAGCGCAAGAGAAACAGTTCAGTTTTCACATAAATCCAGAATTTTTCTTACGTTCCACACGGGACCGTATTGGTGACGTCCCATAAATAAAGATTACATCTCACGGAGTTATGCCCCTCTTAACTCAGTGAGGCAGATTATTATATTGAGAGACCATGTGGAGATGATCACATGTTTGTGATGAGTAATTGACACTTGGTTTGGAAAGATTGAGTTTGATTTGGGTGTTTTCTGCGAAGTCGTAGCCCTTAAGAGTGGTCGGTACCTGGTAGAAGCATTGAACGAGTGGTCGAAAGGCCTTACGACCACGTTGGTCGTGGTCGAAAGCCGTGCGCTGTTTATGACCACATTATGGCGTTTACGATCACTTTGGACGTGGTCGAAAGCCACAAGGACAGTTTACGACCACCCTGACCGTGGTCAAAGGCCACAAGGACAGTTTACGACCACTCGACCGTGGTCGGAGGTCATCAGGAAAGTTTACGACTACTTTGGCCGTGGTCGTAGGTCACCGGGAGGGTTACAACCACGTTGGCTGTCGTCGAACACAGCTACGACCACCTTGGCTGTGGTCGGAAGTCATAAGTCAAAGCCACGACCACTGCAGTCAGAAGTCGGCGCTGTGGTTTACGTCCATGTTGAGGACGCCTTACAACCACGTTGTCGAGGGCTGAAGTCGTAAGTCGTAGCCAAGACTGCTGTGGTCGAATGTCGGCGGGTTATGACTGCGACCACGTGGGAAGTCAGCAGACTTTGACCACGTTGTAAAGCGGTCGAACGTGGTCGTAGCTCAGTCCAGTGCGGTCGGACCTGGTCAAACTCGGTCGGTTGTGGTCGTAGCATGCCTGGCTCGGTCGATCGTATTCATAGGGCTGTCGACCTTGATCGGACGTGGTCAAGCACTCAGTATCAGTCGTAACTCGGTTGGACGTGGTTGGAAGGGCTTGTACGCAGTCGTATGCGGTCGTAGCTCAGCCTGGCGCGGTCGGATGCGGTCATATGTGGATGGAAGGGCTTGTACGCAGTCGTATGCAGTCGTAGCTCAGCCTGGCGCGGTCGAATGTGGTCGTATGCGGTTAGAAGGGCTCGAGTAGCGATCGGACTTGGTCAGATTGCGGTCGGACGTGCTCGGGAGCGATTGGAAGCCTTCTGAAGCAGTTGTAACGCTTGGAAACCGGTCGTATGGCTTCCTGAGGCGGTCGAGTCTTCTAGTAATCGATCATAACATCTTCTAGGTTTGTCTTCTTGACCTGGAGAGCGGTCGTAGGTCTTGTGCATTATTGTTCATGTGATTTCGACCAGTCGATTTTGTGGAATGTGTCTTGATCTCTGCTTTCTGATGCAATTGGATGTTACCCTTGTCTAGTGCGGTGCTATGTGATGGTTTGTTGTCTGTGATGATTGCAAGATCTTGAGGCTAGTCGTGGCGAAGTATGGATGACCGGACTAAGCACAGGTGGTGTTGAGGTCAGAGTGGTCAGGAGATGCCGAAGACGATGAGGCGCTCAAGGTGGTTGCAAGGCTTGGACAGCAAGGCAAGAGGAGGAAGCTTCCAGGAAGGTGCGGGGATGACATTTTGGTGAAATGCGCAAAGCCTGCAAGAGTGAAAGCGGATTCTGTTGGCACTATCGAGTAAAGTGTGGATGCTGTTGGTGTTAACAGGCAAAGCATCGAGTTTGTTGGAGTTAGTGGATAAAGCGAGTGGTAAAACCCGGTGTTAGGTGGGGGTTAACGGGTTCTCCCTGGTATCTGGTGACTATAAATAGAGGAGTAGAGCTCGAGAGCGAGTTTGAGGTTTTTGGCAAGTCGCTCGGGTTTTTCGTTCTCTGTTTTACGTGCGTTACTCTGGGTTGAGAGCATGTATGGAGTGGCTGTAGAAACCTCCTTTGTAATCATTCATCTCTCTAAATCTATTTGAGAAGTCTTGTGTCTAAGATGCTCTGATTACTTGTATCTTTCGGTGTTTCGCTTTTGCTTTCGGCTAGTTCTCATTTGTGCTATGGTCTTCTTGATTTGAGTAGGGTTCTTGGCTCGAACTGCTTTGGTTTCTTATGCTTTGAACTGGGATTCATACTCAAGACCATTTGGTCAGTTTCTTCCCGAGAGCAAAAGTTTCGATCGGGTTCTTTGGCAAAGTGGTCGTGCGCCTCGAGTTCCTATGTTTTATCTTCGACCATGCCTTCTCGTTCGACCACAGCTTAGAGTTTGTGTCCTCTTGGAAATTTCTCTTTTAGAGGTTGTGCCCTTTCTAGATTTCAAGTTTCATGTGCTTTGGTTTTCTGAGCAGAAAGTTTTTGAAAGTCAAAGCCAAGCAGTCGTGTGCTCTCTACTTCTGTTCTGTTGTCGGCCTTGCTTCCTGTTTGCTGTCTTTTGTCGGTCGGGGTCTCAGAATCAAGTCACGACTGCTCTGAAACTGCTTTGGTCATTTCGACCACATCAAAGAGTTGATCAACTTCACTGAGAAGGGCTGACCACTCTGGTTTGCTCTAGACCGAGAGTCTACTGCTGTGTTTTTCAGCTCTAATCGTGTTCTGTTGTCGGTCTGATTTTTGGTCCTTCCAGTGAGCAATTGATCTCTTTCTTAATAGCTTCTGTAGCTATCGGAGAAAAGTATTGTGAGAATACTTGGGGCGGTTTGAAGGCACCATTCACCTCCCTCTGTTAACAGTTCGGTCCTACAATTGGTATCAAAACCGGTTAGCTCTTCCATATAGATCTTAACCAGTCTGTGAGCCATGGAAACAGACAAGTATTCCACCAAGCCCCCTATCTTTGATGGGATCGACTATGCCTTCTAGAAGAGTAGGATGGAGACTTATATACAGGCTCAGGGCTATGCAATCTAGAGGAAGGTCAAGACCCGGTATTTGGTTTCTGCCGATGAGAACATCACAGTGGCAAACATGCCAGATGTTGAGGTGAATGCTAAGACAAGGAACATCATAATCCGTGTCTGAGCCAGCGGTCGACCGCATTTCTTATCTTTCGTCGACCTCGACATTTGGGTGACCCTCGATGCATACCATGAGGCACCATCCAAATCAAGGCGATGCAGACGGGGCGGTACAAGCGAGATTACAAAAAGTTTGAAATGGTCGCTGGAGAGTTCCTTGATGAGTGTTTTATGAGGTTTCACAAAATCCTGAGCAATCTCCGAGCAGTCGGTCTCACATACCTCGACTCGGATAACGCTCGATAAATGCTTTCGGCTTTGGACTTGCGTGTTTGGGAAATGAAGGTGACCACCATCAAGGACATGACCGATCTTTCGACATTGACTCTTGATGCATTGTATTCACACCTCAAGACTCACGAGATTGACATTGTCTCTCGCAAGTCGAAGTCTCAGTTGATGGCCTTGGTCACCGATCCCAGTCCAGCCTTTGGATCTTCTTCTGATACAGTTTCTGGATTCTCTCTTGCTGCATTTTGTGAGTTAAATGATGATTAACTAGAGCAACTCCCAGAAAACCAACTCGCTCTCTTATTCAGAAAGTTCACCCATGCATACAAGAGAGTGAGGGACAGAAAGAGAGGAGGGCCAGTGATTTGCTTCGAGTGTGGTGGCCCCAACCACATTCGGGCAAATTGTCCCAAGCTGGAGAAGGGCAAGAACGACTACAGCAGAGTGAACAAGAACGACTACATCAGCAAGAACCGCAACAAGAAGCCCCCAATTCATGCCCAAGACAAAGAGAAGAAGTACTGCAACTTTGGCAAAGCAAAGAAACTCTTCCACCGCGTCCTTACTACCTTTGACGACATGAACTTCAGCGGCTTGGAAGGGTGGAGTGACGACGATGATAAAGATGATCAAGACAAGGACACCAAGGACGGCGACGACTTCATCGGCATGTGCTTCATGGCCAACGAGACCGACGTCAGCGACGACGATCTCTACACCGACTCCGATGAGGTTCACCGGGCAGGGAAGGGAGAGGTTTGGCTTGTAGACTCCGGTTGTTCTCGACACATGACCAGAGTCCCTTGTCCGAGCTCCAGGTGATAAGACGATCACCTTTGGAGACGCCTCGTCTGGTTGAGTCATCGCAAATGGTACAATGCGCATCAATGGCTCTTTCATTCTTAAAAATGTTTCCTTAGTGAGTAAGCTGAAATACAATTTGCTTTCTGTTTCTCAGCTTACCGATGACGATTTCGAGATAAGCTTTAAGAAAAACGCTTGCAAAATTCATGATTCTTCGGGGAGTCTTGTTTGCGGGATTTCTAGATTTGGGAGGATCTTTTGTGCTGATTTTATTGAGTCTTCTGGCGGTCCTCTCAGGTGCTTAGTCACATCAGAGTCCCGTGATCTCTCCTTCTGGCATAAGAGACTTGGTCACATTGGTTTTGACCATTTGACCCGAGTTAGCAGTCACGATCTTATTCGTGGTCTGCCCAAACTCAAGATGGTCAAAGACTTAGTTTGTGCTCCTTATCAGCATGGCAAGATGGTTGCTGTTTCTCATCCTCCAGTCACAGTGACTATGACCGATGCACCAGGACAGCTTCTTCACATGGATACGGTTGGTCCAGCTAGAGTGCAGTCAGCAGGAGGGAAGTGGTACGTTCTTATCGTAGTCGATGACTTCTCGAGGTGTTCTTGGGTGTTTTTCTTAGCCTCGAAGGATGAGACGTTCAGTCATTTTCGGGGTCTTTTTAGTAGGCTTTCTGTCGAACTCTCGGGTGCCTTACGAGCGATCCGCAGTGACAATGGCACGGAGTTCAAGAATTTCTACTTTGAGAAGTTCTGCGATGAGACAGGTATAGAGCATTAATTTTCTTCTCCGCACGTCCCTCAGCAAAATGGCGTTGTGGAGAGGAAGAATCGTACCTTGGTCGAGATGGCCAGGACAATGCTTGATGAGTACTCTACACTTAGGAAGTTTTGGGCTGAAGCTATAGCCACCGTGTGCCATGTTTCAAACAAAGTTTTTCTGAGGGCACACTTGCATCGCACTTCTTATGAATTGAGATATGGGCGGAATCTTAGTGTCTCGCATTTTCGTGTGTTTGGTTGCAAGTATTTTATCTTGAAGTTTGGGAACCTAGATAAGTTCGAGTCATAATCTTGTGACGGTATCTTTCTGGGTTACTCAACTTCTTCGCAGGCTTATAGGATCTGGAATTGCGAGTCTAGTAAAATGGTAGAGACTTGTGAGGTGACCTTTGACGAGGCCAGTCCTAGCACTAGGCCAGACATCTCAGGTTCTTTAGAGCAGTCCGAGACCATCTTCGTGGATAATGAGGAGGATGGAGATGAGAGTTGTATATCCGATCCAGTTCTTCCTCCCCCTGAGGAGCCTCCTTCTTCCACCGCACCTCATGGAGATCAGCCTTTTCCTTCCTCATCTTCTAGAGCTAGTGGCTCTGTTCCTACCTCGTCAGCTCATGAGGTAGAGGCCACTTCTCATTCTCATCTAGGACCTCCCCGTCATATCCAAAATTGCCATCCTTTAGAGTAGATGATTAGAGATCTCTTTGAGCGCGTCACACGCTCAAAGTCTGGCTTGTCTCACTTATGTCTCCATTCTGCCTTCGTCGCCTCTTTCGAGCCCAAGGATGTTAGTCATGCTCTTTCTGACGAGTCTTGGGTCAATGCCATGCATGAGGAATTAGAAAACTTTGAGAGAAACAAAATTTGGTCGCTTGTTAAGCCCCTAGAGGTCATAATGTCATAGGTACCAAGTGGGTTTTCAAAAACAAGTAGGGTGAGGATGGTGTTGTCATTCGAAACAAGGCTAGATTGGTAGCGCAGGGCTTCTCCCAGGTTGAGGGTTTAATTTGAGGAGACCTTTGCCCCTGTAGCTAGGCTAGAGGCCATTAGGATTTTGCTTGCATTCGCGGTGTCTAAGGGCTTCAAGCTGTACCAGATGGATGCCAAGAGTGCCTTCCTCAATGGGTATATTGAAAAAGAGGTCTATGTTAGGCAGCCTCCAGGGTTCGAGAATCCCAAATACCCAAACCATGTCTACAAGCTTTTCAAAGCCCTGTATAGACTTAAGCAAGCCCCTAGAGCTTGGTATGAGAGGCTTAAGTTCTATTTGTTGAATCATAGGTTTGAGATGGGTGAGGTAGACAAAACCTTATTCATTCGTAGACATGGTAATGACCTTCTACTCGTCTAGATTTATGTGAATGCCATTATCTTTGGCGGCTCCTCTCATGCTCTTGTTTCCCAATTCTCTGATGTCATGAGCACAGAGTTTGAGATGAGCATGATGGACTGCCTCCTTGGATTCCAGATCAAGCAGACTCGGGAGGGTACTTTCTTGCATCAGGGCAAGTACACTCGTGACCTCCTGAGACGCTTTGACATGAGTGATGGCAAGCCAGTGTCAACTCCAATGGTGTCATCAGCTTCACTCGATCCAGATGAGGACGCTGAGCTAGTTGATCAAAAATAGTACCGCAGCATGATAGGCTCCCTCTTGTACCTCACAGCCTCGAGACTGGACATACACTTCTCCGTGTGTCTATGTGCTCGATTTCAGGCTTCTCCTCGCGTATCTCACTGCCAGGCAGTGAAGCACATCTTTCGGTACCTTCGAGCTACCATAGACTATGGTATCTGGTACTCTTCCTCCTCCTGTCTTTCCCTCAGAGTCTACTCCGATGCAGATTTTGCTGGCTGTAGGACAGACAGGAAGAGCACTTCTGGCACATGCTAATTTATTAGCACTTCTCTTGTTTCCTGATCTTCTAGGAAGCAATCCGGTGTTGTACAGTCCACCGCAGAGGCCGAGTACGTTGCTGCCACGAGTTGCTGCAGTCAGGTGCTTTGGATGGTCTCGATCTTGTGGGACTTTGGGTTAGTTATAGATAGTATTCCACTCTTTTGTGACAACACTTCTGTCATTAACATTGCCAAGAATCCAGTGCAACACTCCAGGACCAAGCACATTGATATGCGATATTACTTCCTTAGAGACCATGTGGAGAAGGGTGACATTTTTCTCCAGTTTGTGGAGAGTGACCACCAGTTGGCTGATATCTTTACCAAGCATTTGGATAGCTCGAGGTTTTCAGCCTTGCGGGGAGAGCTTGGGGTAGTTTGCCCTTATGGTTTATTGTGAGGGGGAGCTTTTCATTACTATGTACTCATTGCTCACATGCTCATGTTCTCATTCTGCTGCATTGCATGTAGGTGCATTTGGGTGAGTCCTTCTAGCATAGATTAGAGTGTTCTCTCACTGAGTTGCTTAGATTTCTTCCTCTCATCTTGTGTTTCTAGGATGCTGCTTATTAGCTGGATCTCTTCTCACTAGGTTGAGTTCACTTACTTCTTATAGGTCTAGCAAGGGTTGGGCCACCCTTGGGTAGACAGGGAACGTGTTTACTCCCTAGTATGTTAGAAGTCCAGCTGATAGTCCTAGAGTCATATGGGGTAGATGAGAGTCAATCTGAGCCATAGTATTCTCTATATCTTATCTATGCTTTAAGGACTACCTTTTCTGATTTTATTGCTAGCTTCTCATTTTATTGCTTTGGTTCAGGGGGAGTTTATTTGGGATCTTCTGGAACTTAATATTGACATAACTCAACTTGAACTAAAAGTGCTTCACTTGCTCAGGGGGAGCTGGATTTTCTTGCTTTTCATGTCTTTTTCAGCATTCTGCATTGTAATATAGCTACTTGGAGCCTTGATTATTATCCTTTTATCACATGCTTACAATGCATTACATCTTGCCATGATATGTGCTAAACTGCTAGATTTATTATGACTTTATATGTGTAGTCTAGTTTTTGCCATGATAGTTTTATTAAACGCACACAATTTGAATTAAAACATGTCATGTTAGATCTTGTGACTAGTCTATCTTTAGGGCCTGTTTGGTAGAGTTCCAGATTCTCATTTTTCAGCTTCTGCTCTGGATTTTTGAGAATCCACTTCTCTGAGAATCTGGAGCTGCATCTAAAAAGTGTTTGGCTACTAGGTTAGCTCCAGATTCATAAAAGGGGGGATTTGAGGGAAATAGACCATGTTACCACTAGTTTTGACACATCAATTTAACTAGATTTTCTTTCTCTTTTTTCCTTTTTGACTGGTGGTATATTTTTATGTAGAACATTCTCATAGTGAACTGGGATCGGCAATACCTCGGCCTACCTCGCACTGATCTTTTCTGTCAAAAAAATTGATCGTATATATATTTGTGCATTCACAGAGCCACAGGCAAATAGTAGGTACAATTTATAATACGGTTCAGTATCTGTTAATACCACATTATCATTGACACAATTACACAAATTGAGAACCACATAACAATACGGCAATGGTCTATGCGGCTATGCCTCTATCCAGGAGACCAAGACTCCAACTCCAGTCCTGGGCTAATGAAGCAATACCATCTCCTCTTGAAAAATCACCACCCTGCAGGAAAGATTAAAACATCAGTGCTCACTGTCACTATATTCTCTAGAGCTCAGTACTTGAAATCCCAAAAAAAGATTAAAACATACTGTCACTAGCTATAAAGAAATATGTAGCCGTCAGATCAGTTGCAATCTTTTGATACCTGAGCAACAAACCCTTTGACAATGCGATGGATGTTTGTTCCCTTAAAATAAAGTGGCTTTTGTGTAGATGCTCCAAGTCCTCTTTCACCTACATGTTGACCAGAGGTGAGGCCTTAAACTATAAAAAGGTAATACAGCTTGCAACTCCATGCTAAAAAATCATTCAAATTACATGTTTTCATACATCTGGAACAATGAATCCTACGACTTACAAGAAACTTGATCAAATTAAACACCAATTAATCATGAAGAAAATTTAGTGAAACATCGTATCTTTATACCAGAGAATGTGTGACATACCTCAGTCCACATCTCCCTAACATTCTCAAGAACCATGTTGCAATGACGATCAAATGCATATGTGATAATATAACTTTAGCAGCTATCAAGCAAAACAGCCAATAGCTTTTTTCCCCAATTCATACAAATAATCGATTGACGGTGCATTGGGCCAAGCCAAGGGTTCATGAATGGCTACACATTGCAAAATGAGCTACCATATCCATGAGTAAAATAAGAGCAAAGGATTTCTTAATTGCAAAATCAACTTGGTTCTTCCTCTGATTTGCCACTATGCAAAATCAACTTGAATTCATGCCCCCTCCACTTTTATCCGGGCTTGGGACCGGCATCGGCAGTGTTAGGCATCCCCACCCTGGATGATAATGAGCAGTGTATTCTACTCATCTGGAACAGCTCAAAAGATATACCATGAATAGCAAGTTGAATACCATGAACAGCAAGTGAATACCATGAACAGCAAGTGAATAACATAAACGCATACAACAGCTAAGCACAATTATTGTAGCAAGTGAATACCATGAACAATTACAAGCCCAAATCTAGGGTTAGGAGAGAGGGGGAGATTAGGGTTAGGGGTTCACCTTGCTGAGGGGAGGGGGGAGGCGGCGGCGGTCCTGAGGGGCGGAAGGAGGCGGCGGCGGCGGTCCTGAGGTGCGGAAGGAGGTGGCGGCGGTGCTGGCGACCGGACGAGGTGGCGTCGGACGAGATCTGGAGGGAGGCGGCGGCCGGCGCGAGAGGGAGGAGGCGGGAGGGAGGCGGCGGTACCGGTGCTGGGGACGAGATCTGGAGGGAGGCGGCCGTGTGGAGTGGAGGCGGCGGTCGGCGCGAGAGGGAGGAGGCGGGAGGGAGGCGGCGGCCAGCGCGAGAGGGAGGAGGCGGGAGAGAGGCGGCAGCGGTGCTGGGGACGAGATCTGGAGGGAGGCGGCCGTGTGGAGTGGAGGAGGCGGCCGGCGCGAGAGGGAGACGGCGGTACCGGTGCTGGGGACGAGATCTGGAGGAAGGAGGCCGTGCGGAGTGGAGGAGGCGGACGGCGCGAGAGGGAGGAGGCGGGAGGGAGGTGGCGGCCGGCGCGGGAGGGAGGCGGCGGGGCTCGAGAAGGGAAGGGAGTCAGCGGGCGTCGCGAGAGGGGAGGGAGCAGGTGGCGTGAGAGAGCAGAATGAGGGAGGCGGGACGACAGAGGGAGGCGGCGGGCATTTTGCTCGATGGCATTTTGCGGGTAAATATGTTGATGTTCTATGGGTTATTGTATTTAGGGTGTGTTGGCTCCCCACGAGAATCCACCTCAACCCAGCTTCTCCTGGTTAGTTCATTTTAGAACCTGCTCCACACAAGAAGCAGAATCAGTTAATTTTGAGAAGCATGTTGTTTGGCACAGCTCCACAAGATTCAAAGAGAAGCTGGGAGCAGGAGCTGTACCAAACAGGCCCTTAGTTATTCTCTTATGATTCACGCTATGTCACATAGGCTGAGTTGAGTCTTGAATCTTTATTGAGCTTTAGATTGAGCTATGCTAGTTCTTAGTAAGCACATGTTTCTAAACTAGATTCAGAAAATGCAAAAAGATCTCTTTTGTGCGAAAAAGCTGATCTCACCAATTCTATCTCATGAGACTGCTTGCCATTGCACTAGGTATGAACTCAGAGGAGTTTTGGATGACCAAGATTATTTCTTAAGTTTATTGCTTGAAATGGTCGCATAAGGCTTGAGATCTAGCACATGACTAAGCAACAAAATTGGTTGGGAACAACCATGAATTTCTAAAAGAAACAGTATGTCAAATGTGCTAAATTTGCTCAATCACAAAAATGCCAAGTACTTGAACAAATGTCTCTTTTTTGAACTTATAGCACTCTAACCTGATTCAGTATTAGTTTCTTGGCTCCACTTAGAATATGGACATAGTTTGCATCATCTTTAGATACCTTTAGCTAGACTATAATCTTGAATGACTTAACATGCTAAGAAATTCATCTAATTCTCAGATTATGACTTATTTGTTTAACTTGTCTATATATGAATTGTCATGATCTAGATAACAATCCCTTGGTTATGACTTGGTGTAATACTTAAAGGTCATTCTGGATAATCCTCATAGCTCTGAATGCTTAAAATGGATAATCTACAGTCAGTTCACACCAGTCATGCTCCATTTTCTTCCTTGCATCTTGATTATTTTATTGCTAAAAGTAGAAGAATAATAGAGAAAAAAGCATAAAAAGAAGATTTTCTAGAGCTTTTGAAGAAAAAATTGCTCTTTCTCGTATAGCCAAGAGCACTAACAAAGTACGCGTAGAAAAGAGAAACAAGGAGAGGGCACAAAGAACGGCGATTACTCTGCATGAGACATGAAATTGCTTGTCAGGAAATTCAATGCAATTGAAAATTTAAAGTGAACTGGTAAGCAAATCACGTGCGGATAACGCACTGTTAGGGTTTTCATGGTCAAGTCAATGACTACGATCGTAAAAATAAAAATTTATAACTTAAGGTCGTGAGTTTTAGAAAGTGGCTAGGCTCTAGCCCAAATTAAATGAGCCAAGCTCCTCGAGCTAGAAACCTGAACTTTGCAAGACCAAGAAAATGGTCGACCTCAACACGTGCGAGCGCGTGCCAGGTATGTGTCCTAGGCCCCACCACGCGCGAGCGCGAGCGCGTGCGCTGCCCTGGCGCAGACGGATGTGACCGGCCACACGTGCGTGCGCTCCTATCCTATGCTCTCATGGCACGGCAAGCTGCCGTGGCCAGGGCCCACGCTCGGCTTTTCCTGCGCCGCGACAACCCAGCCTAGGCGCACATGTGCCTCACACTTCCTCGTGTTGCCGAGCAGTCGAGGTACCCGGCCAGTCGAAACTGTCGTAATCGAAGCCTATATGACCAAAGCTACCGTGATCAAAATCGCTATAATCGAAGCCATTGTGATCGGAGAGGAGGAGGCGTGGATGGAAGAGAGGGCAATGCCAAGAGAAGCCAGGGAGGGAGCTAGGGGGGACAGCACTGAGAGAGACCGGAGGTCTACGTTGGCGTTTACATGTTAGCACTAAACACATCATTAGCACTAGATATGCTCCCTATAGGTATATACATATCACACATGGAGGTGTCTATATAACATTCGACTATTTTTTAAGGCAAAATTAGTCATATTTTAGCGTGTTGGATGGTGATCTAATGCTACAGATTTTTTTAGAGGGAGGCTTGTATGAGTGGATTCGTTGGATAAAGATCCAACACTCCAGCTCAATTTTTTTAATGGGGGCTTGTATGGGTGGATCCGTTGGATGAAGATCCAACGTCCCAGATCATTTTTTTGGAGGGGTTGTATGGGGACCCGTTGAATTGAGATCCAATGCTTCAAAATCTGATTAATTTTGCCTTGAAAAATAGTCGAATGTTCTATAGCACTTTCCATATATATATATATATATATATATATATATATATATATATATATATATATATATATATATATATATGTGTGTGTGTGTGTGTGTGTGTGTGTGTGTGTGTGTGTGGCATGCGATACTGACCGATCCAATCAGCTAATCGTCTCACCATTCTATTCTCTAACGGTTACTAGCGTTTGTTAATTATCGTAAAATATATATTTCTATACACTTGTTGGCTTTATTTGAACTTTACGCCTCGAGATCGGCTCCTGATTGACAACAGCTAAATAGGACGTCAAAAGAAAAACAAAAGGTGTAGTTTGCATCTTCAACTTTTGCAATTGTTGGCCACTTAATTTACTTTTGGATCGCCGCGCATGACAGCAAATGCTTAGATGGCAATACTTTGGAGGCACACGGAGATTGGCCAACTCTTGAGAAGGATTTGGCTGTGAAACATTTTGAACTTTGATAACTATATCTTTGCAGTAAAGGTTAGATATCGTGAGAATGTGACTCAACGTGTGAACTCTCACGCTTATACTTTGGGCGTTGCGTCAAGAAACGACTTCTTTTTTGTACTGAAGGGAATAGTTCCTCTACAGTGTCCCTTGGAGCATTCAACAATGTTGTCATGCATATATTGTTTGGAATGCAGGAGTTTTTTTCATATTCATGTAGGAATTGAATTGTTTTAAGTAGAATTTCTGCAGATTTCCTATGAAATTTTTGTAAATTTCCTGTGAAATTCCCACAATCTGAGTAGGGGAAATAAAATAATTTTCAAAATATATATATTATTTTCCTTTTTTATAGATACGTGGATATACGACAATATTGCTCATGTAGACCAGGAGTGTTTGGTTCTAATTTAATTTGTTGTGCCGTTTTTTGCCTGATGACTCGCTTGCTCTGAGTTTTTTTAACTAACATTACCACACTTGTGGTTGGTGTAGCTGCCGAAAAAGCATCGCAAGCCTAATTTAGGTGAGGCAACGTTGGTTAACAATCAAACCTGATAAAATCGTCGGCATTATCAATCACCTTTGGACAATATGACAGAGTAAAGGGACATGATGGATATTATGGAGGTTACATCGAAACTCCAAGCAATAGCTAAGGGCATCTCCAATGATTCTAGCTAGCAACTAACTAGAAAACTTCCACATCATTTATATAGTACACACTAAAAGTTAGCATTCTAAAGAACTATCTATAAGGATAGCTATTTGATGCTTACATGCACACACAGAAAAGAACTATCATTTATAGAGGCTGCTTCGTTTTGCGTTATAGACTAGTGCTTAAGGAAGAGTTGGCTCGATTTTTTTGCATACTCTCTTTCCTCCACATAGGATATATGCTGATATGTACATACATATAGCTAGTTGACTCAGACCATTGGAGATGCCCTCAAGGAAATTAAAGTACATCTATCTCTCCTATCATTTATTTTTTCAGTATGGGTTTGGCACTAACAAAAGTTTCTATGCAGAAAAAGGTAGAGCACCCCAACTAAGAGCAGGTCCAACAGGTAATGTAAATATCATTTTAATGCTATTTTAGATTATTTAAGGGCTAATTAATCCTCCAACAGATACTGTAAACGTCTGGCTATTTTGCCTGGCTCGCTACTCCTTTGATTCCGCAGTGTATTCTGGCGTCGACTTGCCGCGATTGCCTCCTCGCGCTCTCCCGCGAAGCGGCCTCCTCCGCGTTCCTTCCGCGCCCCCCGCTGCCCGCCGCACCCCTACTCCGTCCCACCCCACCCCGCCCGCCGCGTTGATGCACGTCCTCCTCTCATCCTCCTCCCCTCCCCCTCCCGGCTGCCGCGCCCGGTCGGCGAGGAGACCAGGCCCCGTCCATGGCGCCCACCCCACCCCGCCCGCCCGCGCGTCGAGACGTCCTCCTCCTCCTCCTCCCCTCCCCTCCCCCTCCCCGGCTGCGCGCGGTCGGCGAGAGGCGAGGCCTGTCGCGGCGTTGCTGCACTCGTCGGCAGGCGGCCGGCTAATCAAAGAACTTCTTTGTAGAGCAGTGCGCCGGCGGAGTGAGAGGTACGGCAAGGGCGTCGGGGTCCGCAGCAGCGCACGGTGCGGAGATGAGGCCATCTGGTTCGTCGCCTTCTGTACATCCACGTTGTCCGACGGCGCGCCGTCGTGTTACGTCCGACGGGGTCCCAACGGCGAGGACCTCACAGCCGGCGGCGTATGAGGTTGAAGACGGTGGCCAGGACCTCACAGCCGGCGGCATGGAGGTCTCATCCCAGTACGGATCATCAATTCCTGAATATGGGGATGGGTATGCAATCCCTAACCAATTTGGAGGTACAATTTTCATCATTGACCAAACGATTTGTGATGATTTTTACGTGGTGAATAGAGTATATATTATGTGTAGAAAGCAATGTATAATCTTTTGTAGTTTTTGCTGTTACCACAAATCAAGAATGTTGCCGCCCATGATTATTTGGACACATGCTGCTACAATTTCTTATTCGAAGCAATTGTTTTGAAGTTGTGATATAGTAACTCTTGTTTCTTTGAGTGATTCAGAAAGTTCAAAGTCATCTATTAGTAGGAATATAAATGAAAGAGCACTGTGTCATCTGGTAATTAGTAAGAGCTTGTCTTTGAGAGCAGTCAAGTAACTATATTTTTATGAGTTAGAATAAACGACCTATCATAAGGGTAGGTCTCAAGGTTCTTATAAGACTGCTCCAAATCCATTTTATTCGTATCATAGCATTTCTCCTTGCTTCACTCATTGATTGTCCAGTGTATATTCTGCTAATTTCACATCTGAATGCTGCTCTATCTATTCAATGAGAATTCTACAATTTGGCAACTACAAATACAACTAGAGTGGTTAATTTGGATTTCAGTTGTTCAGTTGTATTGTTATACCAACCTGAGAATTGCAGGTAACATGCCAAACAATGGTTATTTTAGCTCCGTGTTGAATCCAGCCAACAACGAGACATTCTTAGAGCAGTTGGTGAATCAAAATGAACCTTCATGTGGGGTCAATGATCGTCGTGCAACCAATGCCACAAAGTAGCGTAAATCACGGAAAAGGATCCAACAAAAGGACCCACAATTTCAACCAAGAGGAGGATGAAATGTTATGCATTACATGGGTCAATGTTTGCATCGACCCTATCCACGGCACCACCAAAGTTCAGCCACATATTGGAATAGAATGCTAGAGTACTACAATACCCACAAGAAATTTCTTTGCTGTCCGCAATGCAAATTCCTGCAGAATCGATGGTCCGGGATACAGGCTGCTGTGAGCAGATTTTCAGGCTGCTACTCCCAAATTGAGCGGGCTAATCAAAGTGGTGTAGTCATCCAAGACACGGTAAATAAAAATTGCATGTACAAATATTTAAAATTACGTAATATAATATTATATGTTAATGTTGTTCTATGTTTTCAATAGGTTCTTGAAGCGAAGGAGCTTTATAAGAGGACTCATCCCAAGAATGAGACTTTCAAGTTAGAGCATTGCTGGAGATATCTTCGCGATCAACCAAAATGGCAAGACAAGGAGAAAGAGATTTCACAGAATAAAGCACCAAAAAGGAAGAAAATTTCAGTCACAGATGCAACTCCTGTCACTGATCTGGATGAGCCTAGCATTGAACGGCCAGAGGGCAATGCAACACGGCGCCCCATAGGTAATAAGAGGGCAAAAGAAGCTATGAAAGGTAGTGCTTCGAAGGACCGTGTCTTGGCTGCGTTTGAGAGTATATGGGAAAAGAAGAAAGAGGCTGATTCAAAGAGGGATGAGAACTTCAGACTTTTATATGAGCTAGAAAAGGAGGAGTTTGAGCACAAGCGAATGTTAGATGACGAGAGGATAATGACAATGGATATTTCAAACATGTCTGAGCATCAGCAATCCTTCTACATGCGTTTGAGGCAGGAAATAATTCAGCGTCGTGGGTTAGATGGTGCTGATGTTTAGTCTTAGTCTTTTCAGAAGACTTATCCTCTCTTTGAACCTTTACTCCCTGTTATTTTTCCTGAATTCACAAAGATGTTACTGTGCAGAAATATTTCAAGATGCAGATCTTGCCAATATGCAGTTATGCACAGTTCTTACATTCTTGTCTTATCCTATGTCATGTAAACCAGCACTTGACACTTAAAGATAACTGCTAGTTTGTTAATTGATCATAATTTTCTTATGCAGTGACTTATTCAATATCAGCTTACCAGTGATAGCAGCCTACAGATACATTGCCATGAGCCAGTATTTCTGCACTCTGCAGGCTGCAGCATAATAGTTAACTTTTGATTCGAGTGGACAAATCCTGGGATGATAGAGGGTAGTTTTAGTGGCTTGCCTCTGCTTAGCTCGCTGATGTTACTTCTAAAGATTCATAGGGTTAGTTCATGCAAGGTTCAATTTTGGGTTATAAAGTACGAAGGAAGATCCTTTGTTTGGGCCGTTTAGATGGTTCGTTCTGGTCATATTTGTTCAGTCTGAATATATTTTTGTATATTTTCAATTGGTACTAATCTGCACACTGCAAAGGGGAATTTGAGTACCAACTTATTCACTATTCAGAGAAGAAAAGGTTATTTATTCACTATTCCAGCTGAACATTTTACTATTTGTGATAACCAATTGACCCATGGAAATCTCATTGTTGAATCGAACTACTATACAAAGAAACAACCTGTATGGGTGTCAAGGCGAATTGCAACTATTACTTTCTATACAATATACATGAGCACTATTGAGTGCACTGCCTTCTGGACCTACAAGATAAGGTTAGGAAGTTCCTACTAGCATCATATAGAACATTGGGCACAACTTTAATCATCTTCTGAATACAATGGGAATTCAATTGGTGTGCAGGTCTCTAGTGTCAATAGGATTCCTAAACCAAAACCCAAGATTGAGAAGAAACCTCAGAAGGAAGAAGAGTCGCTAACAAGGAGAAATATCACTATGTCTGAAAATGTAAAGATTATCATTTCTACACTTATCGAGATTTCAGATAATCAAACTAAATAGCACTATGTCGAGATTGCGTATGCATGTGGAGTGCGGATGATTACTTTGGATGTCAACCGGACGGAGGCGGCACGCGGCCTCGACAGACGGGATCGCGTGGCCGCCGCGAGGCGGCCGCCGCGAGAGCGCTGTCGGATGCAACCGTCCGGGCTTGATTTGAAATTGTGATAATCCAAAATAGAAAGGCTGCTGTAGAGGGGATGTATAGGAAGTATAGATTAGCCTTTTGACTCTCTAAATATGAAGTTTAACCTACCTATTATGGATTATCTCTTGGAGATGCTCTAACGACGACCCAGCCGCCGCTGATGTTGGATGAAGCCTAACCAATCAGATTAACTGATAAAAAAAACAAACACCAACACGGGACCAGCCATGACCACGAAGCACCATTGTCTCCATGTCCTCAGCGACCAATGGCACTTGAGTAATTGAGTTCAGCATCAGTGTTATTAGGTTGCTTCTTTCCTCTTGTTCAGCCCTAGCTTAGTTAGACCCTTCAATCACTACTACAGAAAACCGTATTACAGATAATTCAAAAACGTCATCACAGACGGTATTCTGAACCGTCTGAATTTATGGGTCAGTGATAATCGAAGGTTATCACAGACGGTTTTCGAACTGTCTGTGGTGTAAATATCACAGACGGTTTGTAAGTAAAAACCGTCTGTGATAGGTGATAATCACAGACGGTTTTTAACTAAAAACCATTTGTGATATCTAAATATCACAGACGGTTTTTAGTTAAAAACCGTCTGTGCTATTCTCTTCTACCCCTAAATTTATTATGTTTATTGGCTAACCTCAGGAAATGCTAGTCATGCCCTCTGAAACAAAGCAGATCAACATGTACATGTATACATCCAATTCGCATCTCAATTTATTTCACAAATATAAAACATCCATTTCGCAAATCAACTAATTGAAATGAAAACAAGCAAATATAGTATGAAACACAGTGCACATTTTATTTTTATTAAGATTAGAGCTTACCATTACAATATCCCAAAATAACAAACAGGTTGCCCATCTAGCTAACACAACAAGAATAGAGAAAAACAAATATCCCCTATGCCTAGGCCTTCTCGCCCCTGATGCAGCGCACGAGCTGGATGTCTTTGACACCCACCACCGTCAACGTTGATTGAGCGCTACCTTGTGCATCATCTACTTCGTGGAGCTATTATGGTATGGGTCAAGGAGGAGGAGGAGGAGAACAGCAAGGAGGAGAAGAACAGCAAAGAGGAGGAGAACAGCAAGAAGAACAGTAAAGAGGAGGAGAACAGCAAGGAGGAGAACAGAAAGGAGGCTTGGTTCTGGTAATTATTTATAGAGGAGGGAGTGCGAAATTTTTTAGCGCGGGGACGGAGAGGTGGAGCTACAATCCGTGGGGTAAGGATTGGTGGATTTCTATTGGCTAGGATTGGGTTGAGGGGGATCGACGTGCCCAGCAGTTAGATTATCATAGACGGTTCTATATATAGAACCATCTGTTATGAATGAATATTACAGATGGTTCTATATATAGAACCGTCTATGAATTAGAGCATAGAATTTTATATACCGATACAATATAAACAACTAGTCTGAAAAGATAAAATAGCAAAGTGTTATATAGCTTATATATACTCATTTGAAAGGTTTCAATGAGACCTACAACTTTTCAGTTGAAGCAAAATCCAAATTCCGAAAGGAAGACCAAGAAAAAGGGTAAAAACATAAACCAAAAACTTACGACGCAGGTTTAGGTCCAAAGATAGCCGAATTTCGGGGCCTTGGAGGGCGACTAGCACAAGCAGATCATTTTTTTTGGATCGGGCTCGTCGTTAGCTTTCCAACGAGTACAAAAACGTCGAAAACGGACACCGTATGCAAAAGTTATGCCCGTTTTACTGAAGGTGTCTCAAAACTAAATCCTACTCAGACTCAGGCGGAAAATTATGAAATTTTGGGGAATTGCAAGGCAGGAAACATATCACAGACGGTTTTTAATACAAACTGTCTGTGATAACTTCATTATCACAGATTAAAAACCATCTGTAATAATTCCAGATTATCACAGACGGTTTTTAATACGAACCGTCTGTGATAATTCCATATATCCTGCACGGTTTTAAATAAAACCGTCGCGATATCGAATATCACGACGGTTCATCGGTAAGAACCATCTGTGATACTTGTTTTCTCGACGCCATCAACACGAGGCGGTGTCCAAAATAAAACCGTGCATGTTAGTAGCGGTCCTGACGGTTTTGTCAAACCGCGTGATTTGGCGTCTAGTATTAGGAACACATCATGGCTTTTAACCAGAAGCCCAAGAAAATTGCAGTATATATGAAGTTATTCGTTATACTTTGATACCCCTTCTTATTTAGTAGCTCTCAAATTGGTTCAGAGTTACGAGATAAATTATGTAGAGAGAACCGAAATAATAATGAAAAAATAATCACGACGAGCGAAGATTTGGTGAAGCCGGTCATAAATTTCTTAAGCACAACCTCAAAAGAAAATAAGAAATTATTCACTACTATAGAAAAGATCATCACAGACAGTTTAAAAGCATTATCACAGATAGTTTCATGAGTCGATGAGAGGGAGGCTACACAGTGGCGTGTGATTGAGAGACGGAGGTGCAGCGACGAGAGGGAGGTGGCGTGGTGGCGTATGGTGGAGGGAGGGAGTATGGTGGAGGGAGCGAGGGACGACAAGGTAAACTGGATGGGGAGGATGAAGATAGAGTCTGGTCAGACAGGAAAGGTAGTTGAGATTTTTCCTTTTCAGTTAGTACGTGATCCCCACATTAAGAACTCTTACAAGCCCTAAACATTGCAGCATTTGCACCAAGCCATGCAGGCCTTGCCTTATGACAGCTGAAGTAATAAGTATATTGGAGATGCCTAAACAAGATGGAAACAGATAGCGCAAAATAAATCATCGGCGTCACCTTTGGGCAACATGACAAAGAGGAAATCGACATTAATATGTGTGTATATATAATTCTATACGTGAGTGTAGAATAAGTTATTCTACGCTCCAGCTAGTTTCTTTTGTCCTCGACCGAACCTGTCTTCCCACTAATCCATGTGACCCGTCATCCCCACCTTCTCGTGCTAGACCTCTGTCTAGCCGAGTCGATCCCAACACATACGGGGCACGAACCCACAACCCCGACGCTGACATTACATGGTTAGTGTGTGCCACGGCTATGTGTGGCAATAAACTCTAATGACACGTTCAGTAAATTCGTTAATACAATGTAAGTGGTTTTATCTAGCTGTAAAATAGAATGTATATAGTTGTAAATGTGGTTTCTATTTTACTTGCACCGTCACATGGCCAGCATACACCACCGTAGTTGTGGCAGTAAACTCTTACAATGTGTCTAGTAATTTTGTTAGCAGGGCCGGGCCCATGGGCGTGCAGGCCGTGCACCTGTACAGGGCCCCCCATCTTCCAGGGCCTCCAAAATCGCGTGCGTGGGCTGCGACGCGTTGTTGGCCGCCGAGGCGCCGAGAAGATGGTTGATCCCGTGAAGAAATCAACTACTCGAGCCATGAAGTGAATTTTCCATCGATCTCGGAAGCGTGCACTACAAACGACTTAGGGTGCGTGCAAAAACCGAACCGAAAAAACCGGGTCAAAAAAACCAAACCGAACCGGTCAACTCGGTTTGACCGGTTTTTGGTATTCGGTTCGGTTTTTATATTTTAGGTTTTTTTGGTGTTCGGTTTTTTCGGGAAAAACCGAACAAAAACCGAACAAACCGATCAAACCGAAACTTCCCCTCCGGATGGCAATCTCGTGAGCTTCGCAATGATGCCTGCGTACGTATGAGTCCAGCAGGCTTGGGTCCTCCCTGCAGGCTACACCTACTTTGTCTTCTTCTTAGTTCTTATTACTTGGGAATGGATGGAGGCTTGGGCGTTGGGCCCAATCCAGCAGTGGAAAACTGGGACGCAGACACGCAGTGGACTCAGTCACTCAGTGAGGCGTGAGCTAATCTCCTATATAGGTTTGACAACAAAGTAGCAGACTGAGGTATAGCCTAATTTCATGCATCATCTGACAAGATTATTGTTGATGACATCTCATCCTTCCACATCTACGACTACTAATGCTATTAGCATATCCTATCACTAGCCTGCAAAGGTAAATCATACGACTGTCGTTAGACTGCATGCTTACTTTGTTAATCCACACATGGAAATTAAACATGCGCAAACTTGCTAGTTACTATATTGTTTGCAATTTGCGTTAACTTTGGTAAATATGGTATTTACCGATACCGTACCGAAATAAAATGAGATTTACCGATACCGAATCGTATTTTCAAAAATATCGTATACTACCGAACTAACAATACCGTATTTACCGTATATACTGTATTTACCGAACCGATTTTACCGAACTAATCGAATGCACAGTCCTACAACAACCTGCGTGCGTGCTATCTCATCCAGTGACGGATTTTTCCCTTTTTATTTTCACACGCGAGTTCGTATGGCGTTGGTCTTCACGGCTTTGATCGCCATGCACGGACATCCGTCGCGGAATTTTTTTGCCGGGACCGAGAAGCGGATCCATTGCACGCAGAGTTCTTCGGTTGGGTAACATTTTTCGAAACTTCGGGACTTTGCATTCGTGATTCGTCGTCGACTCGCGTCGGTCTGAGTATTCGCTTTTTCAATTCTAATTATATTGTACTAATTAAATCCTTCGTATGAAAGTCTAGAACTGTTTGTATAATTTTAATTTTGTTCTTTTCATCTTTTGAAGCCATGTCTTCTGCAAATCGATTTAGAAAATATGAATCCGGTTCCCAAAAACGTAAGAAGAAACAAAGAATTGAGGAGTTAACTCAATGTCAGAAAGGAGCAATGGATATATCGCATTTGCTCTGCAATATATACATTATTTTGGCTATATTTGATACTTTGGTTTAGGCCTCGCTTAGAGCTTTGTACAGGGCCTCCAAATTTCACGGCACGGCCCTGTTTGTTAGCATAGTGTAAGCTATTTTGTCTAGCCTAAAATAGAATGTATCTGATTATAAATGTGGTTTCTATTTTTATTACTGCCATTACATAGCTAGTATGTGCCATGGCTATGTGTGACAGTATCAATAAGATTCCATATAGCTTCGACGTATATTTATTTATTCCCAATGGCTTTGGTACTAATGTTAGTTTATGTATTAAAGAAAGGATCACCAGAAGAACTTATCCAAATCAGATAGCACAATGGTAGGCCAACCACACGAAGCAACACCTTCATTTGTAGCTAGGCGGCAAGCTTCCTTTCCTCTTCCTCGCATCCTCCCAGCAGACGCTCATGACTTATCCCTTAGTTGCCCCGCATATCTGAATAAGTTTGCATAATCCTTGGCTAGCATACTTCCTAATAACTTAACTACTAGCTGTTCTTCTGAAAAGTGCGAAAGAGCTGCTGATACTACGGTACGTAAGGCCTATTGTCTTGTTCTTGAGTGGTGTTTTTCTTCATGATTTTATTATAATGAGATTTTTCTCGTATACGTAGTCATATCCAAAGAAAGTCAGTACTTGGTTATTCATGCAAATTCTCTGTCTATATAAAGAACAATGTTTATTTATTTCGCTGTGTTTGTTTCCATGGCGTGTCTTGGCGGTTTTATTCTGAAATCAGTTCAAATACTGTGCAGTGTTCAGAGAAATTACAGGTAGAGAGGACACAGTGTATATAAGGTAGAGTCTAGCACAAAACATCGACAGAGTTTTATGGATTTCAAATATATGCCAATGCAAATATCCCATTTCACAAGAAATCTGTACTGATCTGCTCTCGTTTGTGTGCTTCAGTATACTCATGGAGTCGGAGCTGGTGTATGTGTACCAGCTACCTTTGGTACCAGTAGAGTCGACGGTTCTTTCGATTTGGAAGTGGAACCTTTGACAAGCAGAATTGTTTTAATTCTTACTGTTCTGTACAACTTTTATGTATGGTGGATCGACATTCTTGGCCTTAGTACACGCCATGCCAACATCAGGATCTACATCGATACAGCCGTTGTTGTGCTGATTTCTTATGTGTCACTAATTCATATCAACTTGGACTACATCTGGCTCGCCATCTTTCCCTTCATCACACTTGCCTTCATCATTGCGCTGTGCATCGAGGAGCTCTGCGGTGAGAGTAGATCACAGCAGCACAGCAGTGGCGCCGGTGAGGCTAACCTGAGCAGTACTGGTACTTATGCATCGAAAGATAACGAGAAGAAAACGAAATCCCGGCTGGAGCTCAAGGCAATATCAGCAGTTCCCTACTGGGTGCTACGCGTGATGGGACAGTTTCACCATGCAGCTGACAAATATGCCATCTCCCAGTTCCTTCTCTTCCTCAGCTCCACGCTGGGGGCGCTGACACTGATGATGGCACGGCTGGTGCCCACCGAAGTCACTCCCGGCTTAGCACCGGCGTCGGAGTTGCTCCACAAGGCCTCGCTTGTAGCGCTGCTGGTGACCGTGCACACAGTGGCCGCGGAGCTGATAGGTGAGGACGTGGTGATGTTCTGCATTCTGGAGTTTGTGCCGGTGCTCCTGTGGTTCAGCGTTCACCTCGACCGGGACAGATTTATCATCACCGTCGACAAGATAAAAAGGCACAAAAGCGGTCTCTTTGCCCTCGGTACAGTGGTAGTTGCTGCTTTCGCGTACCTAGAGGTCTCCATGGATGAGTCAGGGCTCTCCAGGTGCACGAAGACCTTGGCGTCTTGTGGCGTTTCAGGGCTTCTAATCTACTGTGTTGTGTTCATGCTATGTCAGTGGCCCGGACAAGCTGGCACCGCCACTACTACCTTTCTGAAGGGGGCCGTCGAGCTACTCCAGTTCTGGGCAAACGTTTTGCTGATAGCCGCGGCTCCGTTGCTAGTACTTTGGCTGCTGCCGGCTTGGTCTGCATGAACCAATGGTTGCTACACTAGCCAAATTTTTAACGACTATGTTGATACGTTTCTCCGATTGACAATTTAGCTGAAAGAGCACAGATAAATGCTTTTCGGTGGGAGGGTTGTCATTTTTAAGAATTGTCAGAATACCATTGCAACATAAGTCGTATGTATGGGGTAGAACAATTGATACTGGTTCGATGTTATGCATTGGTCTTAATTCTGTTCATGATTTTTGTAGTAAAATGCCCGAAGTTCCTCTTCCATGCTGCTTCGATGTATGTGCGTCTTCTTTCATCATGCAATTCTCCTTTGTACGGAAACAATTTTCTCTCATGTATTTTGAGTGTTCAGCATATGGTGCCCCCAGCTAACATTCCAATCTCGTAAGTCGTACATGGGCAGATGACACATCATTCCAATCTTTTGATGTTCAGGTGTCCGAACCAGAATATGCAAATTCAAGTATTCTATATATAATTCACTTGTACATGAACACACTAATGCTGTCTGGCTCCACCAAAAGAGTCAACGAAGATATTTATGAACCTAGGTCTAACTTTAGGAGAACTCAAAACTAAAGGTTTGACTCTAGAGATTCGGGTGAAACCCCTCTAATGGACCTTAGGCATGCACCCGCTATCTCCTCTCAAACTTAACCCTATAGAAGCACAACTCAACATGGGGGGTCATCCTTCTTGCGGAAGGTGTACTGGTACTTGACCTTTTGAGTGGTCATACCTATTGAAGTAGAAGCACCTAATTTGCTAGAATGAATTTAGACAAATCTAGCTTACTTGAACACAATATTTAAAGATTCAGGTGGTTTGACCTCAATCTTACCACTCTTCACAACTCTCACTTCCTTATGTGCTTTTTGGAATGATCTAAGAAGTTGAACCATAGACCTTTATTCTTTATACTTGCCTTAGAATGGTCGACAATCATATTGAGGTTTTTTTTCACGCTAGAAAATATTTCAAGGGTCTTCTTAAGATAGTCATTCTCTATGATTAGGCCGGCACATATTGTACACTCAAGGTTCTTGATTGTCCTAGTATCTCTCTCTTTATGGATAGCAACCTCTACTATCATAGCCTCACAAAACACACACGAGACATCTTTAATTCTGTCCAACTACTTCTCAAACTTGACTCTAAAAGGCTCATGCATATCATCTAAGTCATTTTCAATCTTAGCATAGAAAACACAAGCAATAGAATCGATAGGATTCTTAGATATAGACATGGATAAGATTTTTTCATTTTTATCTTTTTAATGTCTTCTTAAGATGTTCTATTTCATTAGTCAGCTGGAGACACTTTTCACATGATTTAGTTTTAGCAGAATGAAACATTTCAGTCAATTCTTTTAATTTTTCTTCTCTAAACTCACAATGAGAGCATGAATATTCATGACTAAGGGCTTGTTTGAATCCCTTCATCTAAAGTTTAGTCAGTAAAGTTTAGATCTAAAGTCTCCAAACAGATAGTCTAAAGTTAGATCTAAACTTTAGCTAACCCCTAAAAACCACTTTAGACCATTAGACCACAAAACTGAGCTAAAGTGGTCTAAAGTTTTGGTTTCTCCCGGCTCCCGCACACAAAAGACGTTTTTGCCCCCGTGAAATATCTGTTCCTCCGGCTCCCGCACGAAAAAACTTTGCGAAATCCATCGGCGGCATCTTCCCGCCGGACTCGACGCCCCGCCGAACCAGCCATCCCACCGTGGCGCCCGCACGCCGCCCGCCGCGACCCAGCCATCCACCGCCGCCCCGCCTTTGCACCGCCGCGCATTCCACCACCGCCGACCATCCCCGCCGCCCCGCCACGCATCCCACCACCACCGACGATTGAAGAAGCAGCGCCGCCGCGCCGAGATTGAAGAAGCCGCGCCGCACCGAGGATTGAAGAAGCAGCTCCGTCGTGCCCTTCCCCGCCTTCCTCTCATGGTGGACAGTTCAACGGCTCAAATATCCCAAGGGTACAAAAGTCCGTTTATTGAACCAGAACAAAACTTTAGTCCATGATCCAAACAGTCCTGTGGTCTAAAGTTTAGTAGCTAAAGTTTAGTTGTCTAAAGTTTAGTCCTGAACTTTAGCCAACTAAACTTTAAACCTGAGAATCCAAACAGGGCCTAAATTAGAGAAAGTTTTTAGTGGCACTATCAAATTTTAGTTCAAGTAAGGAATATTTGGAACAAAATAAAATAATAGCACCTAAAACAATATGATCATTGCTAGACTTGAGTGTCACTAGCTCATCCATAACATCTAAGAGTTGGATAACAACAGAAGAATAAGCAATCCTAAGCTTATCCAACTTTGAATGTAAAGCAAGGCAATCATCACAATTGTCATCATCAGGAATTATAAATTTGAGCCTAACAATTTCTAAGTTCAAGTTGTCAATCATGAAATTCTGATTTTTATGTTCTTAGCATTTTTCTTAAGTTCTTTTTTAGTTTGAACAAGTGCACACTTCATATCCTTGGTCGAGAGACATACCTCATTAGAATCACTGTAGGGAGTGTCATCGTCAATGGTGCTGTTGGTGATGTCCTCGTTAGCTATGAAATACATGTCGGTGAAGTTTCGATTCTTCTTCTTACCTCTGGAGTAGCAAGGACCTAGGATCAGTTCTTTTAGGATTATGCTTAGTCTTTGGCTTCCATTTGTACAGTAACTTCACTAAACAGAGCTTTTTTTAAGATGATGTCTATAGATAAATTGTAGTACAAACTGTACCGAGTTCAGCTGTACAAGATAAAATCATATGCGACTATTTTCCTCTGCGTACTATCTCTCACGAACAGATTAGAATTCAAAAACCACAACCATAAGCCATAATTCTCAGCCCAAAAGAACCCACCCCTGGTTGATGGTCCACATCACTCATGTTGACGGTCTCAAGAATGGTAAGGACCTGGTTGACTAACTTAAAGTAGTTTGTCTTCCTGAGCTTCGCATCGTGAGTTTAAGGAAAAAATATATTGTATAATGTACCACATTTCTACTATCAGTATAATGTACTATAAAATATCCCTATAATAATACTTCATTTGGGAGGAGAAAGGAGATAGATATCACCCACTTAAAAATCAGAATGGTTTAAAAATAATACAAAAAGAATAGCTGAAAAATCTTGAAACACTAGTGAATTTCAAGAAATATTTGGAAAAATAAAAAAATATAGAAATTTCAGAAAAGTGATTATCACGCACATAACCAGTTGCCAAAAATTCACTGTTAAGCATTATGTGGCCACAAATAGGTGAATTGAACTAATAACATTATATAAACTGCAATGCTAACTGTGTATAATTAAAGTAAGCAAGATTTTGTTCTGAAAAGCTGAACAGAAAATTATCTCTTAATTTATTCAAATGCATAAGCCTCCATTGATGGAAGAACAACCAGAAAAAAAAGGAAAAGAAGTATCGCAGTAAAAGAAGTCACTATTTTTGTGAATGCATCAGATAACGAGAATGGCACACTGAAAAGTCACGAGAGTCTTACATGGTAGAGTTACACATGACTGAAAATTCTGCATCTTTGCACTAACGCAAATGAATTTACAGGAAACTCCATGTCACAAGATTCTTCCTGGCCTAGACAATAGAACAGCAAAAACATCACTAGTTACAGATACCCTAACATAAATATGTAAAGAAACCAGCTATATAACACTAGCATGTAAATATAACTGCCTATGTCACTACTACAAAAGAGACTAAACTAAACGCTTATATTACAGACGGTTTATACGAATAACCGTCTGTGGTATTTTCACAGACGGTTTTTAATACGAACCGTCTGTGATAACTTCATTATCACAGACGGTTTTTTAATAAAAACCGTCTGTGACGTATCACAGATGGTTCTTATCTAGAACCGTCTGTGATACTTCACAGACGGTTCGTATAAAAAACTGTCTGTGATATGTTTCCCGCCTTGCAATTCCCCAAAATTTCATAATTTCCCGCCTGAGTCCGAGTAGAATTTAGTTTTGAGACACCTTTAGTAAAACGGACATAACTTTTGCATACGGTGTCCGTTTTCGACGTTCTTGTACTCGTTGGAAAGCTAACGACGAGCCTGATCCAAAAAAAAACAACTTGCTTGTGCTAGTCGCCCTCCAAGATCCCAAAAATCAGCCATCTTTGGATATAAACCTGCGTCGCAAGTTTTTTGTTTCTGTTTTTGCCCTTTTTCTTGGTCTTCCCTTCGGAATTTGGTTTTTGCTTCAACTAAAAAGTTGTAGATCTCATCGAAACCTTTTAAATGATTATATATAAGCCATATAGAACTTTGCTATTTCATCTTTTCAGACTAGTTATTTATATTGCATCGGTATATAAAATTTTGTGCTCTAATTCACAGACGGTTAGCATATAGAACCGTCTGTGATATTCATTCATCACAGACGGTTCTAGCTACCAACCGTCTGTGACAATTTGACCGCTGGGACCATCGATCCTCCTCAACCCAATCCTAGCCAATAGAAATCTACCAATCCTCACCCCACGGATCGTAGCTCCACCTCTCCGTCCCCGTGCCAAAAAATTTCGCACTCCCTCCCCTATAAATAATCACCAGAATCCATCCTCCTTTCTGTTCTACTCCTTGTTGTTCTCCTCCTCCTTCCTGTTCTCATCCTCTTTGCTGTTTTCCTCCTCCTTGTTGTTCTCCTCCTCCTTGACCCATACCATAATAGCCCCACGAAGCAGACAATGCACAAGGCAGCGCTTAATCAACGCCGACGATGGTGGGCGTCAAAGACATCCAACTCGTGTGTTGCATCAGGGGCGAGAAGGCCTAGGCATAGAGGATCTTTGTTTTTCTCTGTTCTTGTTGTGTTAGCTAGATGGGCAACCTGTTTGTTGTTTTGGGATATTATAATGGTATGCTCTATTCTTAATAAAAATAAAATGTGTACTGTGTTTCATACTATATTTGCTTATTTTCATTTCCATTAATTGATTTGCGAAATGGATATTTTATGTTTGTGAAATGAATTGAGATGTGAATTGGATGTATACATGTATATGTTGATCTGCTTGTTTCAGAGAGCATGGCTAGCATTTTCTGAGGCTAGCCAATAAATAGAAATATATTTAGGGGTAGAAGAGAATAACACAGACGGTTTTTAGCTAAAAATCGTCTATGTTAGATATCACAGATGGTTTTTAACTAGAACCGTCTGTGATATATAGATATCACAGACGATTCTAGTTAAAAACCGTCTGTGATATTTACACCACAGATGGTTTTTCGAATCGTCTGTGATGAACTTGTATCATTACTGACCCATAAATTCAGATGGCTCATAAAACCGTCTGTGATGACATTTCTGAACTGTCCGTAATGCGGTTTTATGTAGTAGTGTGTTAACACTTGCATGCAGCAAACTTTCTCTCTCATTGAAATTTTCATCTTAGAGACAGTCATATATCAGAAGCAGAGGCAAATCACTTGGAAATTGTCATGTTGCGATACTTCAATTTTCCGTCTCATGAACTTGCATGTAAAAACAGGTATACAACTAACAATATATTTGCAAACACCAGGATCTCAAGCAGCGTCTCCAAGGCAGAACCCGTAAGCTGTTACGATTACCGATTGTCAAGAGGGCTGCAAAAATTAATGCATGTAGTAATTTCCAGATTTGGAATTTAGGATCAGCCTAGAATACGATATTTCCTGTTCTTTTTTCAAGTCAAAGAAACTGTATGAGTGGATAAGTAGTAGAGCCACACGTACCTCGAACTGTTACAAATACACCTCTCGAAATTATGGGAAGAACTGACTCTGTAATGGAACAAAATTATTAAATGAACTGCAAAGTTGACAATAGTTCAAAAATTCAACATGAGTACATATCTGAGCTCCATCTAGAGACTACAAACTGGAGAACTGTGCAATTTTCTTTAAAATGTTTACTATGACATTTCTGATCTTTCAATCTCAGCAGTCTGAAAAACTAAAAACACCTTAGGAACCAAAGAAACGTGTCGCTAAATAAAAGATCCAAAATCACACAAAAAACCAACTAAAATATCCTGAAGCAAGATGATATATCAATTCTTGATATTATTGAGAATTAATCTTCAATACCCAACTTACAATATCCATTAAGACAGTCCATTCTCTTTGTAGTTTTAACATAACTCAGGGTAACAAAGGAGAGTGCATACAATCATCAACCAACCGAAACAGCATTTTGAATTTTTGAGGAAGTCAACTCTTTCCAAACCATATTACTAGCAGAGAGACAAACACGTACACAAGCCAGCCAATCAGCCAGTTGTGGGCTGGACATGACAAAATGTGAAGACAAATTATTCTATTCTATCCTTTGCGGCGAAGGAAACAAAAATCGACTAAAAGTTAATGCATTCTACCAGTCAGTTTTTGCATAACCAAGTATCAGGTGCTTGTACACACTGCTCCATGCGATTCCCATCCACGATGACAAATACGAAGAACAAATGCGCACATTCTCAATTGGCAGGGTGAGGTGCAACATGCTGACAGCAGGGAGGACCCCCTCGTTCTCCGAATTTTTGGTACAAATAATCCATTTTTTATTCGAAATTACAGAAATATACCCGCGGGAAATTTTTTTACAAAAATAGGCTCCAGTCGCCCAATGGTTAAGCGACTGGAGCCTTTCGCCCAACCAACGGACGACACAATAGCTGTCGCTCTACCCTCGGGCGACTGCATCTAGTCGCCCTCCCATTGGGCGACTTTCATGCAGTCGCCCAATGGTTGGGCGACTACACTCAGGGGCCGACAAAACCGTATATACCGATCGTTTTATATACCGATGCAATATAAACAACTAGTCTGAAAAGATAAAATGGTAAAGTTCTATATGGCTTATATATACTCATTTGAAAGGTTTCGACGAGATCTACAACTTTTCAGTTGAAGAAAAATCCAAATTCCGAAGGGAAGAATAAGAAAAAGGGCAAAAACAGAAAGAAAAAACTTGCGACGCAGGTTTAGGTCCAAAGATAGCCGATTTTCGGGGTCTTGGAGGGCGACTAGCACAAGCAGGTCGATATTTTTGGATCGGGCTCGTCGTTAGCTTTCCAACGAGTACAAGAACGTCGAAAACGGACACCGTATGCAAAAGTTATGCCCGTTTTACTGAAGGTGTGTCGGAAACGGACTCGAATTCGTTTCGGCCTCAATTGAAACTGCTATAACTTTTGATCCCATGGCCGAAATTGCTCAAATGTTTTTCTGGAGGCTTTTGGATGTATGAAGAACAGCTCCACCAATTTTCACTATTTTTGGCGAAGGTTTGATGCACTTTCCAAATTTCGGCAAAATAGACTCTTTCCTCTCTTTTTTCTCTCAGGGACCTGAGTGCAGTCGCCCAACCATTGGGCGACTTTTATCTGATCGCCCAATGGGAGGCGCCTGGATGAAAGTCGCCCAATGGTTGGGCGATCGCAATTAATGTCATAACGGTTGGGAGATTTTCCAGTTGTCGCTGCTGGTTTGGTAGAAAGGCTCGATCGCCCAATGGTTGGGCGATCAAGCCTATTTTGTAAAAAATTTTCCCGCGGGTATATTTCTGTAATTTTGAATAAAAAATGGATTATCCATATAAAAAAATTCCTCGTTCTCCTAGGCACGAACCTTTGAGTAAAACAAGGCAGAGAGGAGATGCTAGCCATGAAAAACTACAGCAGACATAGAGCAAGAATACCTAAAAATAACTTGGGAGAAATTGGAGGCGGCAGAGGTAGATGGGGTGACGTCAAGGATATTCTTCTCCTGCTCCACCTTTTCCACCCTTCATCACCCATCGAAAAAGTAGCGTGAGGAGGCGTGAAATATTTATGAAGTGGAGGAAGGCTTAAAAGTTTAATGTTGTTATGAATAACATTTGTATTCATCATGAGACCAATAAACTAATTTATATACAAGTGCAGATATGATATATACGCAGAAAAATACATAGGTACATCTAACACTCCCTCTCAAACTCCTTGTTGATAATTGTTGATCAACAATATGAAGTTTGAAGAGATAGAGCTGTGTTGAGTTCTCGTCTGTGCCTTCATGAAGAAGCCTACCAACTGAAGGTTTGCAGGCACAAATTAAAGAGCAACAACATGGTCATGTACATATGTCAACATATAGAAAGCATCAACACCAATATGTTTGATAAGCTCATGCTTTGCCGGATCTTTAGCAATGCAAATAGCACCTGTACTCATCATGAGACCAATGAACCAATTTATATACAAGTTCAGGTATGATATATATCAGAAAAATACATAGGTAATAATACACATCTAACACCCCTCTCAAACTCCTTGTTGATAATTGTTGATAAACAATATGAAGTTTGAAGAGATAGAGCTGTGTTGAGCTCTAAATGCATGCCTTCATGAAGAAGCACGCCAAGCGAAGGTTTGAGCACAAATGGAAAAGCAACAACATGGTCCTGTACATATGTCCACATGTAAAAAGCATCAACACCAATATGCTTGATAAGCTCATGCTTCACCGGATCTTTAGCAATGCAAATAGCACTTGTACTGTGAGACAAAAAAGGAGTCGGTGCAGAAATAGAAAAACCAAAATATTTAAGTAACTACCGTAGCCAAGTAACCTCTGCAGTTAACAAAACCATAGCTCACAACTCAACCTTAGCACTCGAATGAGAAATTGATGTCTGCTTCTTAGTCTTTCAAGCAATAACAGAACCACAAAAGGAACACAAAAAGCAGAGAGACCAGCGATCAAAGTGATCACTAGCACAGGTGGCATTAGAATATGCTTGAGCTGTAAAGAGCTGAAGCGAGAGAAAAAGAGACAATGACTGATGGTTCGAACGATGAGAGCTTTGCGCGCTCCGTCCCCACCCTTCGGAGTTAGGATCGACGAAGGCGGGCCTTAGGATGAGGAGAGGCTCATGCGCTCTGTCCACAACCTTTAGACTTAGGATCGACGAAGGTGGACCTTAGGACGAGGAGAGGCTCACGTGCTCTGTCCTCACACTTTGGACTTAGGATCAACGAGGGCGGGCCTTAGGACAATGAGACCTTCACGCGCTCCATCCCCACCCTTCAAACTAACGGTCGATGAAGGCAGGCCTTAGGACGAAGAGAGCTTTGCGCGCTCCGTCCCCACCCTTCGGACTGGGGGTCAACGAAGGCGGGCCTTAGGACGAAGAGAGCTTCGTGCGCTCCATCCCCACCCTTCGGACTAGGGGTAGACGAAGGCGGACTTTAGGATGACAAGAGCTTTGCACTCCCCCTCAACTCCAGAGAGCAGATTTTTTTAATCTTAAAATTCTCCTCCTTTCTTAAGCAATTGAAAATTATACCCCTTTCTTCTTTTCTCCCCCTTTGGCAATATAATCATCAAGAAATTCAAAGAGAAAGAACAACTTCAAGAAAGGGCAATGACAGTAAACATCTAGAAACTTTGTAAATTAACGAAGTCATTTTCCATTGATTTAATAGTTTAACTAAGTTATCTGTTTGAGCAGAGCTTCCTAAATCATATAAAGACATATATCATTTAATAATATCAAAACAAGTCTTTTAACATAATTAAGTGATTTATATCTATGACAGGCTTTTCAACAATGACGCAACCTATTAAATATATCACAGTGAGATATCACATCAAAAGTCAAAGCCTAAAAGTGAAGCAAACTTTAAGTCTAGACGAGCTAGCAGTCTCATATATTAACCTGTTGCTCCACACTTGAATCTTAGGCATGTGGCATGCTTATAACAAACTTCTTTTCATGATAACATGTTTAGCATTTTTTAATGGTGGCATGTTTGAAGCATACTTCTTTTCACTTGCAAAATTTTTATGCCTTTTCTTTTGTTTGGCCATAGCATGCTTGAAGCATACATCTTTTCATTTGTGTACATTTTGTGCCCCTTTTTATGTAACATGCCAACTTGAGTGAGCATAAAAAGATTACAGTATGAAACATGCGAGCCTCATAGTCAAGATTGAAAATAAGTCTCACAATCAAGCTAATTCTTGTAGATGAACATCACAAAGTACTATCTCCAATCAATCTAATCAGAGCATTTCGCCATGCCATGCTTTAGTTCAATTATAGCCAGTTAATTATAACCAGTCATGATCAAGACTACATAGCATATGAGTAAATATGATAAAAAAATCTCTATAACTCATTTAATTTCAAGGCTTGGACTTGATGATATATTTGGCAAGTATAATATGCAAAGCTTATGAAATTTTAATCACAAAGTTCCTCCTCAGAATAATCCCAAAAGAAAACAACACAACCAACTCACTTCTCAACCAAGAACAAAGAGAAGAATCAGGCAGTTAAGAGAGAAAATATTAGCAATTTGAGTATCAGAGCACATGGGGCATTGGAGTTATACCTGCTATAAAGAATTCCCTCATTTAACTTATCGATCACTTGTTCGGAGGAATGACATTGTTAAGTATGTAGAGGAGCCTGTGTAGTGGTTGTAGAAGTGATTGCAGATGTAGTTGGAAAGGTCGTAGTGGTCACAAGAATACCACTTGTAGAACAACATCACCTTTTTCACATGGTCTAACCAGAAGGTGCAACTCTTGGAAGCCATCATAGGGAGTGAAGCACCAATAAGTATTCCAGTCATGCAATGATGAAAACGACTAGAACTCACTCAAAGGTATGTTCATCTCACGATATCTGGTCTTACATCATAGAAAAGCGTTGGTCTCACAGTACTGGGTTAGTAAAATAAGGTTTAGAAATCCAGTACTGTATCACATGACGAACAAGAGCAATAGTAGACAATGATAAAGATTTAAGTGAAGAGTTGGCATCTAACAAAATTTGATCAAACGGTCGTTGAGAAGCTCGTTCGACCACAGGGCGGTCTGACCTCCTCAGCAGAGCTGGTCTAACCACTAATTGGTCGGATCGCGTGGACATCCCCGGTTGAAAATAATCCAACTGCTTAGGAAAAGCTGGTCTAACCCCTAACCGGTCTAACCAAGTCAAAAAGCACTAGTCGAAACACTGGTTGTTGAAATGCTGGTCGAAACTCTGACCCGACCATGTTGTTTCGACCATGGGAGAAAGCTGGTCTGACCGTCGACCTGTCTGATCGAGTAAAAAGCGTTGGTCAAAACAGATTTGAGCGCCTCGATAATGCTGGTTGAACCGTTGATCTGATCACATTGTTCTGACCATGGGTAAAAGCTGGTCTTACTAGTCTGACCACCAACTGGTCTAACCAAGTAGCAGGCACTAGTCGAAACACTAGTCGTTGAAGTGCTGGTTCGACAACGAGGCGTCCGACCATAGGGTGTGTCCACTGAGGTGCTCTAACTACCGCATGACCACTTGTGATACTCAAGGCCAATCTGACCACATTGAAAACATTAGTCTAACCGATCCTGTTGCAAAAACTCCCAAGCCTGCAAACAGTTGATTAAAGCGACAACCTGCAGATGGTTGATTAGAGGGAGCAGAGCAATAAGAAGGAGCTTGCACTATCCTATTCAAGAATGCTTTCTTAACCTATCTTTCTTCTCCTTCTTTGCTTTTTGAAAACAAGACTAAACCAGATGACCATCTCTACCACAATGAGTGCACTGATACTTGACTTGATGAGAAGTCGTATCTGATAACTTCACAACACTCACTTTGGTAAAGGGATCCTTTGCTATACGAGCAAATTTAAACATAATTTGTTTTGGTTCAGATTCTATTTCAATCTTTCCTAGTTCAAGAAATATAACAATCTTTATTCTTGGTATGTTCAACAAAATTAAATCTTAGACCATGTTTTTAATGCTTGTTTTTGATTGATCTAGAATCATATTTAAATTCTTCTTGCCAAAATAAAATCTCTCTAAAGTGTTCTTAAGTTACTTGTTTTCTTTAAACAGAGTGCAACACGATGAGCATTTAGCATATTCATTTGTAAGATCCGTAAAAGCACTAGACTAAACCAATCTCTTCTTTTTTCCAAAATCATTTAGTTATCTAGTTGATGCTTCTATTTCAGTGTTAAGCTTAGGGCAGTTAGAGCAAGCATGAGTTTCGTGATAAAGCATCTGTTGAATAGACTCTTGAGATGAATTAAATCTAGCTTGTAGCAACTCACACTTAGAACATGCATTAGAAGAGTTACACTTAAGCTTTTCAATTTTGTCATTAGCAAGTTTTAACTTATCATCATAAGATTTGTGTGCCAATTTTAATTCATTAAATTTATTCATATAACTTGTATGAATAGATCTAACATTATCAAGCTTAATTAACAAGCTAGTGCATGAAGAACATGAATCATCATCTGGAACCAAAGCTCTTAGCCTTGCAATTTCTGAATTAATATTTTCATATTTTCTTTCAATTTCTTGTCGGTCTTTTTAATTTAATAGCAAATTTAACGAAACTATCTTCAAGCTGATCATATAACAATCTTACCTCATCGGGATCGTTGTAGTCATCATCGTTGTTGCTGTTTGCCATGATTCACATGCCCGTGGAATCATCGATGTTCTTCTTGCCATTGACATCATTATTGTTGTGGTCGTCATCATCGTAGCTTTCATATTCCACATCGTTCAGATCAAGACACTCAATAGCGGCTAAAACCTTGCGACAGAAGGATCCTCCCTTGGTGTTAATCTTTGATGGTCGACGATGATCAGTCCTATCTTCCTTGACCACCTTTCCTTTGAGTTGAGGCAATCCATCTTGATATGGCTTGGTTCGCCACACTCGAAACATCTGATCAGACCTGGAGCTCCACCTCACTTTCTCATCCTCATGTTGTTGTATACATTATATGCCCGTGAGGATATCAGCACCAGGTCTTCTTCAGGTAGCTGCTCGAACTATTACTCTAAAAAGGAAGTCAACGCAAACACGAAAATATAAGACATTATACTTGACAAAGCAGCCTGCATGGGGTTAGTCACAAGTGCTAAAGATAAAGATTTATCAGTCTTAGATGGCAAAGCTTCCACCTCATAGGTTTTTAATCTAGAGTACAGATCATCCATGGTTAGGTATCTAGATCGATAGTTTGATTAGTAGTCGTGACAATTATCAACCACTCAGAACTTAAAGACCTCAAAATTTTAGTTGTGTTATCTTCATCAGCAGGAACAACACCAACTCCGCGTAGGTTAATCAAAATCTTTTCAAAATGAGCAAAAAGATCATCTATAGATCACTAGGTTTCATAGCAAAATCTGAGTACTCTTTTTGATAAAAATTCTTACATACTTTCTTAATCTTAGTCGTTCCTTCATGATAACCACAAAGAGTTTCCATATTAAATGAGCAGAAGTAATTTGAGCTACACAATCA